>JANAVB010033817.1:3872361-4132570 GCA_029216955.1 Iris pallida | reverse complement strand
ATATTATATATATAATATTATATATCTATATATTATATATATATATATATTAACATATTTGTATATATGATATACTTTTTGGATAGTAATACTTGGTGTTCTTATATACAATATATTATGCTATACTTACATATATTTTATTTTCAATAAATATTAATGATGTATATTTTACTGCATTAAATATATTATTTTATGAATTACTTACGTATTAAAATTACTATTTGTAACTGTGGAATTATGGCCATTTTAGTCCAGACCTAGCATGGGTTCTTGGACTCAAATGAGCCTAAATACATTCAAGATCTGTACGAGTCATATTGGACTTGATTCATGGCTTTGGGTCCCATATCGGACTTCTGTTCAATTTCGTATACGAGGATAAATTAAATATTAAATAATGTATTTTCAGAAATTGTAACTTGCTGTATTTGAATTATATATATAATTTAATCGCTGTAAAAATATAGGAAAAATTATATTTAAATACTATGTTAATTTAGAATTTAATATAATTTGTCCAGGATTTATTTGGTAATTCTGGCATTTATAAAATAGGAAAATAGAACTCATTTTCAGGATACTTAGTTTACTGATTTTAATAAATATCTATGAGGGTTTCTAAATTCCAAAAAAATTAGTATAATTTTTTAATTAACAAGGATCATTTGTACTTTGTTTTATGTATATTTAAGCTTTTTGCCTATCTTAAAAATTTTGGAACACAATGTATAGTCTGATTTATTATTGAATAATTACGACTTGCGATGTATTGTGTGATTTTGGGTTATTGTAGATTGGACCTCACCCTACCATAGTGTAAAGGCCCTAGAAAGTTGGTTTAGGTATTGTGTCACCCACATTGGTCTCCTATGTTAAAGTTACCATTTGGCTAGATGTCCAGTCAGAAAGTCGTGTCGTACCACTAGGGTCCTAGTATTTACTTAGCATAAAAGCTAAGTTATGTGTCATTTTGTTTACAGTGACGAGACACTAGGATATCTATGCTTCATATATATACACTTATTTGCTAAGGCAAGTACATCTACAAACTTTATTTACTACATATAATGAATTGTGTATAAACCATGTTAAATACCGATACTTAAACTGCACGTCATATCTCTCCATGTTTACATACTTTATACGCTCTCAGTATCCACCATGTATATACTATTTCTCGTATCACCTCACATGTTTATAATCTGGGTTATGGAGAAACTGATAGTTGAGTACGTGATCAAGTCCCCTTTACCGTACTCGAGCAAAGTTTTATTTTATATGTTTACCGCGCCATAGGCCTTTTTCTCAATACAGTATTTGTACGTATGTACATCTATCACCGTATCACTGTACGGAAGTACATTTTATTTACATGTGCTCCCGTATATTGTACACCTATTGACGATTACGTACCTGCTACAGTTTGAAACACTTATACATATGTCTCTATGACATATGTGTCCTTGCCATAAGACTGTGATATGCCATGATTCCTGTTTATTCACTTCAGTTTCATTTCATGCTTTGTGTATTTAGTTTGTTAGAATCAGTACTGCTCCCGTTCTGACAGGATAAATGTTGTTGGTATACTTACCGAGGAGGAGTGCTATGTGATTCCTATTATGGAGTTGCCGTCGAGGATCAGACTTTACCTTACGCGGATGTACCTGCGAAAAACTCGTCTAGTTTTTTAGTTGCTCGGGACTTTTGAGAGTAGTCATGTTTAGACTATGTATTTTGATACTGGACCTGTATCCAGTTTTGCTTGACTATGTATTTGGAACTATTTATATACAGATGATTTGTGTTTGGATATTATTCTGACTCAACATGACATATAGAACTATTAGCACACTTTGATTATATATTGTTTGTCTTTAGAACACTTACTACGCTTTATCTCTAGCGTAGGCTGGACATGACTCGACCCGGCCCAACAATTTGGGTAGCGGATCGTGACAATTTGTTGTTGGAAAAAAATGGAAAAAAGGAAGCAATAGGGGTTCTCCTTATATAGGAGGTGGAAAACCTATTTGGATAAGATTTGGGATCTTTTAAATTCCTCAGTAGATATCACTATTTAATTCAAATCAATCCATCAATTACTAAAATAAATTTTTATAAATAATAAAATCTATTAATAATGAATTTTGAAATTACAATATTTATTTGAAATATTTTTTATAATTAATATAAAAATTTGAAATCATAACTCTATGAATAAATTTTCTGTGCCTTGCACAATAATAAATATTTACATAAATTATTGTTTCCTAACTTCTGCTATATTTGAACCATCAATGCAATAATGATTTACGGGGCATTTGTAATTTTAAGAGAAAAGGTTTATCACCTTTTAATTGAAAGCTATATTTCTATAAAAATATTTTCTAAAATATGTACCTCGCACATATTCGCACTCGACGAGCAATACAAAAATACAAATTTATACGCGACGTACAATTACGAGAACTCGACTTGCACGCACCGTACAAATACGAAGTACAGTTTAAATACCATCAAATACAATTTTAGAAAAACGTAGTAGAAATTTAGGGGGTTTACATCCTACCCAACTTAAAAGAATTTCGTCCTCGAAATTTAGGAGTAGTTAGGGTAGGTAGGGCCGAAGGGGATGGAAAGAGTTTAGTCGATAAAATCATGATTTAAATCCTCGGGCAAATAGTTCAAGGCATAAGATGGGGAAAGGGTAATTTAGATAGTTCTAGTCGAATAAATCAATAGCTCGAAGATGGTCAGTGCATGACAACCTATGAGTGTTTAAATCAATCAACGCTAACATTATCTATAAACTTGCAACCTTATCAGTAGGTAATAACTTCCGTATCTCAAATCTCGATTACAAGCTTGTTAGTTTCGAGTCAGTTACTTGTGGTTTTCATTCCGTTAACCCTTTGAATCGTCATTATCCTTTTATCCCTAATCTTCAAAAATTATTTCTTCTCCCAATTCATATTCCATCGATCTTAATTTTTTTTTTTTGCAAAACATACTTTCCTAAATTTGAGATTTATGAACAAAATATTAGATGTCAACCCATATATACCTTCGATATCTCCTAATAGAATGTCTTTAATTTAAAGTTTTGGTTTCAATCATCTCTAGCAAATATTTTCCTCAAACCAATCTCGTCTTTCAAAATTTTCCAAAATAATTTAGTCAACCTTTACTCAATTAGTCAAAGATAATCAAGGTTACTTCGATAGAAATTATATCCATAATCGTAGGATTTTGATAAGTCTGAACTTCCAATTCAATAAATCTCTAATACTCTTCTTCCTACATATTTTCTTTCAAAATGGTTTTCTCTTGCAAAACTTCCTTTAAATTTTTTTCACTTAATTTAGTCAAGAGTAAAATCAATCTCACCTTAATATGACCTTTATATTTACAAGCATCACATAGACAAATTTTTAATCATTAAGAGTTTAAGAATTTACCTCCTTATTGAAATCTAATAACTTCAAACACCCTATTTATCATCTCATGAAATTTTCATACTAATAGATTACCACGAAGAACCAATTCGTCGATCAAGAATCTACTCTCGTTAGATCCTAAAATGTACTCCGCCTAATAGGGTTTACCACAAAATTTACTTATGTATATTCAATCATCTTATTCAACTTTACCACTATCTTTCTCTAGGGAATTTCTAATCTAACCTCTTTCCAACCAAAGGATGTCATGATCAAATTTCATCTTCGCATAAGGAAACTATATTAGAACAAGGTTTTCATAAATCATAAAGGAGCTTAGAAATTTTTCTCAAAGAGGGAAGCAAGACAACTCGGTTAGGTTAAATAAAGGTTGCTAAATATTGTATGGAGAGTAAAAGATGTTACGATTGTAAGTAAGTCAAGATAATAAATGGACAAAAGTCAATTAGTCAAGATAAAACACAAAGTAAGCATGTAATAAATTAAGTAGATTAATCAATATTGGGCCAAAAGATTTGAGTCGAGGTTGAGTCCCTATACGAAGTCAGAAAGGACCACGGTACTATGGTAGGGTTTATAGGCTAGCCATTGTGACTCGAAAGTCGCAAAAAAAAATAGAGTACAGGGGTTCGTGTTTTAGTGGGACATGATATACCTACATGAAGGTGAGCTTGTCTAGGTCTTGCATGTGAAATTTGTTGGAAAAAAAGTCTAGTGTTGTGCTCCAAAAGTCACTATAGGGAACACCAAATGATCAAAATAGAAAGTGGATTTTCATGAGGCACTAATTAATGTACCAAAATAAAAAGGTTAAAGCACGAAGTAAAGATAGTTTAGGAAATCTCGTAGATCAAGGTAAAATAAGTTAGGGACACAGTTTATAGAGAGAAGATAGTCTCCTAGATGGGGCATGGTCAAGGAAATGATTCTAATCACTTCAAGTTTCAAATGATTAGAATGTCATGAATAAGATCTAAATTTAAGGGAAGGTCGAGTAAGTCAAGGTAAAGATATAGTTATATAGTTTGGTTGATGACTAACCACGCTTGGGTATATGTAACTATTATGGCCATGGGTGATATGGCGACTACTTGGAACACTTCCATCTTATTAGGGTGACCTTGATAAGATCTAAAACTATGAGTTCAAGTTCCTTCAAGAGTCTCTCTCAATTATAATTCTCAAAATAACCCACAAAAATTTCTTAACAATTTTAAGTCGTCAAAAATCTCAATTCTTTTAATCAATCTCGAAATAGACTATCGTCGTATCATTAATGACATTTTCAAATTTTTTATATTATCAATCAATGGTTTAACTCAAGAGTTTAGATAATCTTATCAATCGTGAGTCATATATATATATCTTTTCAAATCCCAACTAAACTTCACATTCTCTAGTCGGTGCGAGGTTATCTAACAAAATCATAACCTTGAAAATTTAAAACTTTCTAATAACTCGAGATAACTCTTAACTCAAAATTTAAGATTGCTTTATCAACTGTAATCATGCGACACAACTTAAGGATTCCTTCCTTCTTCTTCTTTTTTACCAAAATATATCCATAATCGAAACTTAAAACTCAACTCTAGGGGTCAAAGACGATGGGCGCTCACGGAGACATCGGCGGATGGGGATGACTTTGACGGATGGGATCGTGGAGCTGTGCTCGCGTGCGGCTCGGGGTATACGGCCGCTCGCCGGAGGGTCGGGAGGCGGTCGTTGGATGGCCGAGGGGCACGACGCTGGTGGGGGTTCATCCGGATCTGGCCGAAGGAAACGATGGTGGCGCTAGGATTTGACGGTGGCGGCTCCTTGCGATCGTCATCGAGGCGTTGACGACGGCTCGGTGAGGCCACGGTGGAGGTGAGGTTTAGGTTTTCCTTGGTGGTTCTGTTCTTCTTTTTTGATTTTTGTTGTGATGGTGGTGGTGATTGGCGTGAGTTGGCCAGAGTTTGGGATGGGAGGAGTGGTGTCGATGATGAGGGTGACAGATGTTGGTGGTTGGGGCGGTGATGATGACGGAGATGGTGGTGGTGTTTGAGGCTGTGGTTTGGGTAGTTTTGCGGGTTGTCGGGAGGGGCTGTTGCGGCAGTGCCCGTAGTGGCCGCGTTGGTGGCGTTGGTGGTAGGGAGATGTTGGCGGTGGACATAGGACAACGGCAGGAGGGGGATGACGGGGATCGTATCGGGACAAGGAGAAAAATATTATACTTGTACTCAAAATTTTATTGGAGAAGTAATGCGACACGGACACGATGCACGACACCGTTGTGGATGGTAGAAGAATTTGTTGTGTAGAAAAAAATATAGAAAAAGGAAGCAATGGGGGTTCTCCTTATATAGGAGGTGGAAACCCTATTTGGATAAGGATTTGGGATGTTTTAAATTTTCCAGCAGATAATCACATATTTAATTCAAATCTATCCATCAATTTCTAAAATAACTTTTTATAAATAATAAAATCTATTAATAATGAATTTCAAAAATTACAATATTTATTTGAAATATCTTTTTATAATTAATATAAAAATTTGAAATCATAACTCTATGAATAAATTTTTGTTTGCCTTGCACAATAATAAAATATTTACATAAATTATTGTTTCCTAACTTCTGCTATATTTGAACCATCAAATGCAATAATGATTTGGCAATCACGACGCATTTATAACTTCAAGATAAAATGTTTATCACCTTTTAATTGAAAGCTATATTTCTATAAAAATATTTTCTAAAAATATGTACCTCGGACATATTCGCACTCGACGAGCAAACACAAAAAATTAAATTTGTACGCGCCATACAATTACGATAACTCGACTTGCACGTGCCGTACAAATATGAAGTACAGTTTAAATACCATCAAATACAAAATTTAAAAAAACGTAGTAAAAATTTATGGGATTTACACTCCGTAACTGGTTCTTCCTGAGGCTGGACGCCCTGGGTCCTCGGGGACCGGATCACTGAAGATTCTTTTTCTCTCTTGCTATCGTTTTTATTTGTCTCATCTTGTAGGGATTCGGAAAATCCGAAACCATCGCGGGTTTCCGACCAAGAAATTTCTGTTGATGATTCTTTCCTGCCTAAGACGCCCAAATCTTAACTCTGAGCGACCCCAAACGAGGTGTGATAAGGGTCTGGAGATGGGTCGCCAAGGTCTCCTATGACCTCCACAGCGACGCTCTCGCCTGGGTCAGGCTCGACACGCTTCACTGCCGCAGCATCGTTCACGTCTGGTGAGAACACATCCTCTAAGGTGGTACCGCCAACCTCTATCTCGTCCAGTACTCCGTAGCTGGCCAGAGCAGCAGCAGCCTCTGAAAGAGGGACGATGCCCAAGGGATGGCACCCAGCGACCGGACTGGGCGGCAGGGCGGTCTTTTCGCCTGCCTTCTCAGAAGCAGTGGATACGGTCGACGAGTCGGAGAATATCGCGGGTGCAGGAGCACGATCGGACTGGACAGAGCCGCTGGGTGAAGCGGGAATATACACCTCCAGGGGGGGCTGGCTGGCCTGCGAATCGCTCGCGATCTTGGGGCACCCACCGCTCTCGTGACTGCAACGGAAGTAGCCACTGCAGAGCGCCGATCGGTTCTCTAACGCAAGATCTTGCCAGATGCTCTTGCCGTCCTGCAAGCTGATAAGAATTCAGAAAGGAGTAGGGCGGCTCAGGTCGACGTCCACGAGCACCTGGGCTCAGCTAGTCCTAGACACGACCGAAGTGGGACGATCCAACATTATCGGAAAGCCAATGCAGCGAACAAGAAGGAATATCACTATCTTAGATTCAAAATTTTAAATTCGATATTCAAGATACTTTTCTTTCTAAGTCAGATCTCCTTTCTAAAATTCTTTTCTATTTATCATGCATTTGTTCTGTATTTAAATTTCTTAATTTCACGCTAATTATTTTTGTTGTATTTTATTTTCTGCTTTAACTTTGCTTTGGGTTCGGCCTGGGTTGGTTTATTTTCAGATTTGGGTGGTTCATCATGAACCCAACCTACCACCATCTCCATTTAAAGCTCCAATCCTTTCTCTCTCTTCATTACTTCTCCTTCTCATTTGCTCTTCTTCTTCCTCATAACTCTCTCCACCTACCAAACCCATAGGCAAGTACATCTTGCTTCCACATGAGAACCCATTTTTATGGTTCAAATATCTTCCTCTCGTGATTCTAAGAGAGTTTAGAACTTGACATTTTTGCATTTAAAAGTTTTATTTTTTGTAGATCTAGAATTTGCCATTTTCGGATTTTGGGGGTTTTGATATGTGAAACTCTCTTATTTTCAAGTTTGATCATTCCTGGATGTTGAGGTTCTTTACGCTCACATTTAGATTGAAGGTCTCATGAATTTGGAAGTCCTGGTTATCCTTTACGCCCACGTTTATACGTGTCCGCGTAATATCGAGCTCTACGCCCACGATCATTCGTGTCAGCGTGAATCTGGTTTTACGCAAGTCTACCCTGGCTTGGCGTATACGCGTAAATTTCCTTTACGCGTATTCCTTTTATGCATAATATTCTTTTACGCGTACAATGTTTTACGCGTTACTTTTCACGCGTGCAATGTTTTACGCGTAACGTTACTCTTTATGCGTACAATATTTCACGCGTAATGTTACTTTTTACGCGTAATGTTACTTTTTATGTGTAACTCTATTTTTTATGCGCACTATTCTGGCTTGGTGTAAGGCGAGTTTTTACGCGCGCAACTTTATTCCTTTATTGAGCGTATTCTTTTACGCGAAAGCTTTATTTCTTCACACGTAAACTTCCCTCACGCGTAAATTTTCTTTCCGCATATTTCATTGGGCGTACTCTTCTGGCTTGGCATAATTCATTGAGCGTACCCCTTTTTGCGTACATGGCACCCTTATTATATCCTTACCCCTTTTGACATGAAATTGATATAATCATGATATGTTAATATTGTTAATTCATGTTGTCGTGTGGAATGTACCATATATCTTGAGTTGGTTTGTGGATACCCAGAATGACTGGAACTTAACCCTGAGAGTTATAGACTCGACCATACTAAATACTAGTTGACTTTCATGCCTTGTCACTAATTGACATTGATTGTTCCTTGGCTGAATGATTGATCATGCGTTCCTAGTTGGAACTAAAGAGACTGGTTAGTCGTCTTACTGAAATTGAATGAAACACGTTCATATTAACTATGAACTATTGCAATCGACTAGCCGATCCCTAATATTGGCATATGGGCACGTGCAGACTTTAATTTATTTTCTACAAAGCAGCATGTGTACCTTATGGTCAAGGCATGATTATTCCGTGGCTAGGATTGATTGTTGTATTATACTATGTAAGACCTACAATCTAGCCGTACGGACATCGTTGTAGAGTTGAGCATATCGTACTTTGTACGAAAGCACTCATTCTAAATGACCATGATCCACGATATGGGATTTCACTTAATATAAAGACTACTAAGTTAAATAAAATAACGATTGCATGGAGAGAATGTATTCTCGAGTTCTTATATGGCAGCCAATCTTGGGACAATTATTGTTCCGACATGCCGGCTGGTTCCCACAGATACTGTAAATCTGTCACACGGACAGGGAGCGGTATCTGCTTATATTATTTATTGTATATTGATGACGGGCTTCCTGCTGGGACTCATCTAAATTCATGATTGGCATAATTGATTGATTGGGTAGACTAGTCTTGCTTGTACATAGTAAGAACTGAGGAACCCTTATTGCATACTTCCAAGGTAACTTGTAACTTACAGTAGCAAGCCGTAGTAGTTGTATGGCCGTTTAAATTGATTTATTTGTGTACTGTACCTACTCTGTTAACTACCGAGATGATCAGAATGTCAGGACATGACGGGTCAACTTCTGTCCTTGTTTAGTTGGAAAGTTGGTTTGAAATATCGTGATGTTATGTGAATCCCAGTAGCAAGCGGAGGCTAATTATTATATTCTTAATTCTTATCACTGGTTTTAATTCTCATGTCGTGCTTCCTTATGGTACTTGCTATTAGAGGTCTAATCTCTCTGGTTTTGCATGGACAGATTTAGAGCCAGTTTCCGAGGACTCAGCTTACTTCTACCTCCAAGATGGTCAACACTAGAGGGATGATCGCAGTAGGACACGAGTGGGTTCCTTACTTCCCTGCTCGTTTTGCTACTTACTTTATATTTGCCGTTTGGCACCGACATGTTAGTCGGATTGTCTTGTACTTACTTCTACGTAATTGTAACTAAGTCAGACTGCAGCTGATAACAATTGTGTATACTTAGCTTTATCATCTGGCTATGTTTTGTAAAGCCAGATCACAAGAACATTTTGACTGAACGTTTGTGACGCCTTACTGCTTTATCTTACATGTTCTCTATTGCTGTTTTTTGTTTGAATGATTGAGACAATAGATGTCGAGTAACCCTAGTGAGACCTTCATGTAGTATGCACCCCCTCATCTTTTAGACAACATTGATCGTATTATACGGTATTCATCTACCCGTAATACGTAACTGGCTGAGTCACTCCCCCGCTCTCCGGCATTCTGGTTCTGGGACGTGACACCATCAAAGACATGCTGCCATAAAATTTTATAATCTTTGTCCCCTATTTGTAAAATTTTAATACCACTATATATACCTATGGAGCTTTGCTATGCCTACAACCAAATGCTTACAATTCCCTTACAACCGTCACGTATCGAACTTCGATTGGAGGAGGGGGGAGTGGTGGGGTCGGGTGGAGCCCATGTCGCAGAGGGATGAGAGGGGTGGTGGGACCCGGTGTGACCCATGTGTAAGGGATGGAAGAGAGAGGTTGCAAGAAGGTCGTAAGTATTTGGTTGTAGAATTAACATTTTTCGTACCTATATAGCATATGACATCTCTAATCCCCTCATATCTATCAAACAACCCAAATATAATAAGCAAACTAATTTACATAATTATCTAAGGAATACTGATAAATTATAATCTCATATTGCCTAGAACCCCAAGTGTCTATTTTAATATAATATTATTCACTGTGTTGACTTGTGCACGCCCATGCGGTTGAGATGGTAGTGTATTTTCTTAGAGGTGCAAAGTTCAATTCCTTGTATAAACATTTATGTTTTCTGTTACTCATTTTTTAAAATTTTTCTTAGGAGCCAAGTCCCGAAGCAACTTGGGCTCGGTCGCAAAGTGGCACTTTGATGACGCACTTTGTATTTCACATCGGACACGAGATTGCGCTTTTCTGTGCCGTTTGCGTCTAGGCTATGTGTAGTCATCTCTGAATTTATTGTCCATTATGCATAGTGAGCTGCTCAAGAGGTGCGTAGTTTGCGTGTAGCTTTGCTTTGTTATCTCCGAATTTATTGCCTATTATGGACAGTGGGCTGCTCAAGGGCTTGGCTCTCCCGATATATATATATATATATATATATATATATATATATATATATATATATATATATATATATATATATATATATATATATATATATATATTTTTATTTTTTTTTTATTTTTTATATATATATATATCGTTCAAGTTTTGTCTGTCCAAGGAGTCCGAGTGCTTTTCGTACATGCAAGAGTAACAATTAAAGGAGCGTCCCAAAAGTTCATAATTCTGATCTTGCTGGTCCCTAGCAGCAGATCGACAAATAAGGTCGAATTTTTCTTTGAGCAACGATGCTTTTGATCACCCCAAAGAGATGCACAAGTTTTATTCTGAATTCTCATTGTCCTCTTCTTTTCTGTCTTTGCAAGAGTTGTTACTTTTCGATATTTTACCATACTTTGTAAGTTCATTGTAATCTCGGGAACAACCAACATATAGGTTCATGAACTCCACGAGACAAGAGCAGATTGAAACGACAACGGACGCGCAATAGATGTGTAGGAAAGCAAGACCACAACATATCATGAAATTTCTGGATGCAGAGAGTGTTCATGAATTATCAGTCTGTCAACATCTGTCATACACGTAGGTTCACTGAGCATATCGACGTTCTATTTCTATAAATACCATTGATCGATCGCCAACATTCCAACTTGAACCCTCTGAACATTACAGCTTAACCTTAAGAAGAAGGAGAGCTAGAGATGGCAAGAAAGAAGGTGAAGCTTGCGTTCATTGCCAACAGCTCAATTCGTCGTGCCACCTTCAGGAAGCGCTGTCGCAGCGTCCTCAAGAAGGTGCAGGAGATTGCCACGCTGTGTGATGTGAAGGCGTGTGCGGTCATATACGAGCCGTGCGAAGCGCAGCCCGAGGTGTGGCCCAACGAGCAGGAGGCCAGGGTTATTCTGCAGCAGGTCGAGGACTTGCCCCACTTGGAGCAGTCGAAGAAGATCTTGAACCAGGTAACCAAGTATTGAAGGTTCCCTGCGAGAAAACAAACATTAGCCTATAGACATTTTATATGCTTGGTTACATCAACCATTAAATCCCAAGAACTTAGTTGTAAAGGTTTTCTGTGATTATTTTCCATATATTTCTAAAGCTAACTTATGTAGTTTTCAATATTAAGCCTCAATGTTGTCAGATCCGGACCTGACCGACGTTGTACCGGATTTGACAGAAATTTGCCAAAAAATTAGTTCACCAGAACTTGAACTCGGAGTTTTTTTTTTTTTAAAGAACCAACCGTTTTTTTTTTCTTCTAAACCTAGGTTTAACCGGTGAACCTGTCAAACTGGTAAACTATTGAGCCGACCGATTTTTTTTTTTTTTTAAACTCAAAAAAGTTTTATCACATGAGATTTGGATGATTTGATTCTTGACTTGGTTTTGAGAGACCTTATAGTTATAAAATCAAACGAAACCAAACATAGTAGGAACCAAGCCAAATCAAACCAAATGAAGAAGTAAATGTTGATGTCTTACCTATTTGAACCAAACCAAACAAACTAAGCCTGTACCAAAGATTTTCGGTTCAATCATTGGTCCTGTTTTTAAAACACTGTTAAGCCTTTAATTCACACTAGCAGGTTACGTTCATCAATTCTAAGTTAAAGATGTTGAGAACATATTGTTTTTAGGAGGTTAATAAGAGATTCGCTATTTTCAATCTTCTTAAAGTGCCCACCAAATATGAACTTACTCGAGTTTTACTGCGCATTATCCTTCTGACACGACACAGGAAGGGTTCATATGCCACCGCATGGCGAAGCATCAGGAAAGGCTGTCCAAGGTTAGGGGCCAGAACCACGAGCTTGCGCTAGAGGTCCTCATGCTGAAAGGGCTATGTGGGGAGAGTTTCCCCGGCGGTCTCAAGGTCGGGGACCTGTCGGCCTTGGATTACTTTGTTGAAATGCAAACAAAGGGAGTGCAAGAGCAGATATACAAAGTTCGGTCGCAGACTGTCGTACCCACTTCCTCCACCACGGAGAGGGCGAGGGGAGGCTCGTGGTCGTCGTCGATGGCATCCAGCTGGGGCATGGACGTCGTGCCCGGTTCCATTAGTCAGTCGATCGACGTCTTGGCACAGCAGTTAAACTGGGGCATGGATCTCGTGCCTACTTCCAGTACCGAGCGGATGCCCGCTGCTAGTATTACCGGTGCGGTCGGCAAGGGCTTCTTGGAGGACATAACGCGGCCGTACGTTCATGGATCTGGGTGGTGCATGGATGGGTACATGGACCTTCTCCAATCAGATGAACCATGATCATATCTATGAGGACCGGCCCTGATGGTTGGATTGCTTTATTCGGAAGTAATTTTTGTTGGCTCTTGACCTTTATTTGGACCGTTCCTGGTTCCTAGGTGTGATCCGTGACCCCAACATCTTGTATGTAGGGTCTTACTGAAACTGAAGAGTTGCCCTAGTAGAAGAGAGGTTGCTCAAGCCCAAAGTGTTGTCAGGCATACCAAGGGCCGGCCCTGATATCTATTGTAGTGTTTCTTGTATTTCTTTGAATTATTTTGTGATTATTATAGGTTTGTAACTCATTGGTAAGCGTATATATATTGTGAGGATAATATATAAAGTATTTTTATTAATACATATTACTTCTTTTCCTTCTTTTCCTGACATGATTTCACACAGAGTACTATAACTTAATTTTTAATTAAATTATCCCAAATTTTCTTGTGTATATATTTCAATTAATACTCTTTAGATAAATACCACAAATAGTTAACGATGGTTCAGTTAAGATATTCACCGAACTCGAGTGGCTCTTATTGTTACCGTGGAAAGGTATAAGACCCTGTGTAGTGCCCCGTCCCGCAAAGTCAATCGGAGGAATCGAAACGCCGACGGCGTTCGGACTTAGCCTTGCAACTGCTGCTCGAAGGCTCGCTCGTTCGAGGCGACTTCTCGCACAGGTGGGGTAGTTTCGGTGAACTCGTCTCATCTTAACCTTCACTTAATAACTCGCTTGATTTCAACTTGCACAAGTAGGCTAATATAAAAGCTACGAACGCACATAGCTAAGGGAATAATTTCGACCCGTCGAAATGTCTTAGAACATGGAAAATGATCCCACGGTCTTCATAGAAGTCGGCTCCGCGTGCTTTCAAATGACACTCGATCCTTAGATCCTGTGGCTTGGGAGAAGGAAGTTGGCTTAAGTTGCTAAGTTGTCCCGACACTTGAAATAGCCTAAGTCATAGGCGTCGCCTGCGTGAATGCTTGGTAAAGCATGCACGGTCCTGTCCCGCAAGGCTTGGCATAGCCTTCGCACGTCCCGCAAGTTAAGTCGTCTTGCACGGCTTATTGGCTTAAGTCTAGGCACCCAAGAGTTGGTTGTTCAAGTCGACCCCGTGCATTGCACGTCCGTCCTCTCGATGCGAAGCTCGGCGTAGCCTTTGCTCGTCGACTCGTTGCCCGTATAAGTTAGACAAGAGTTGTGCTGGGCTATCGAATGCCATTTCTAGCACTGTCCCGCTCTATTTGTGGTTGTCAAGTCGCGTAGTCCCTTGAGAACAAGGCTCATCGTATAAAGTATATGACTTGAGCGTTAGCATCGCCTAGAGAACCAGGTCTGACTAAGGCACGAGCTACGGTCGGTTTAGTAAAAAGTTTGCCACGAACAAAGGATGTCCCTGCGGCTGGTTGTCGCCGAGATCGGTCCCGCTACTTGGGAGTCTCGCTAAGTCTTGATAAGTCCCGCACACGAGATCGGTCCCGCGGCTTGGGAGTCTCGCTTAGTCTTGATAAGTTCCGCACACGAGATCGGTCCCGCGGCTTGGGAGTCTCGCTATGTCTTGAAAGAAAACACACGAAATCGGTCCCGCGGCTTGGGAGTCTCTATAGAAAGAGGGAAAACATGGTCATGTTAAGGAAGGACTGGATAGATCGAGTCGAGACTTGCATGGTCATTGGACAACTTGTCGACAAGGTGTAGTCTTCTCGAATGATCGTCGGGACACCGGATCATGTCGTCTCGGGGGAAGCGCGTTGCGGCTCAAGGTAGGATGCTGGATAACCGCATGGAAGATTCGGCACCTCCGGGGCTAGCTACCCGTGGAGGGATGGTTCGATATCCCCGAGCCAGTCCAAGATAGCTTGACATTGCTAGTGACCACTCATATAGTTGTGTCGGCAAGAGCGGAAATTCGCGTGTTTGCCTTTGGATAGCATCAAGTACTGGCACGGCGTCGGTCGAATCATAAGACAGTCCAGCACGACATGTATCAAGTCAGCAAGATATAATCCCGTTAGTGCCAGCCTTGTATCTGCATGGAAGGAATGAGTTATAGCTTATGTCATCAAGACACGTGCTTCGGCACTAAGCAAAGCTTTCCCGTATCAATATTGGCATTCGCGTATCGGCATTCGCGTATTAGCTTTCGCGTATCGGCATTGTTGGCCTAAGTTTGCATAGGTTAAGTCAAGTGCAATCGCTTTAAGTCGAAAGGACCGTAATGTAAAAATTGGCTAAGTCAGGGAGTCGTTAGGCACGACCTCATCTTGAAGCACGGACAAGTCTAGGCAAAGTCTAGAGGCACTTGGGTTTGAGTAAAGGTCTTGGCACGGCCGAGTTCGCATAAGTGGCTTCTCGGTGAAGTACCGTCTCGAATATGTTTAAGTTACGAATAGAGTATGGCACGACCCTGCCGTCCCGAGTTGGAGTTTGGTCAAGTACCTAGGCGATGAGGCACTGCCTCGATCGAAATACACGTTGGCATTGCACGACCCCGTCGTTGCATGACCCTGTCGTTGCATCGTTAAGTATAAGCCGAGACGTCTTGTTCTAAAATGGATCATAAGGCAAGATTAGAAAGACAATCGTAAAGGGACTTAAGCTGCACAAAGTAAATGAACGTGTTGGTTATGTATGGGTGGACGAGAAGCTCACTCCACCAGTACAGTTGAGTACTGACACCCACACAGTTTTCATGTGCAGGCACAGGTAGAAGCTCGTGGCGCGGAGCTCGCTTGGATGCGTCGAGGAACGGAGTTCCTTGGCGAGTCGATGCGTGCGGCCGCGTGGACTCAAAAACTTATACAGGACATAATGTATGGACATCGCCTTCCGATGCTTCCGCTGACTCAAGCATTGTAATCGAGAGATGAGAGAGAGCAGAGTGACTTGTAAAATGAGAGAAAAGTGAGCACGAGAGACTTGTAATCATGGCCTTGCGCCCATTGTAATCTTATTTTTCAATATCAATAAAAGTGTTCTTTTGAATAACTTGTGTTTGCCTTTAAATTTTTGCTGCATGTTTCAATGTTTCTGCTTGGGAGTTCTGTGCGACGACCCCGTCGCCGCCGATATAATCGGCCGTTATGAAACTGTCTTGCACGAGCGCAATCTAGGCTCGTGCGGCATCACGCCTTAGCGAGGACGATCGCTCCTACGGGGACGGAGCGTGACACCCTGGCTGGGTGGCGAATGATCAGTGGATCAAGCCAGGGGGCGTATTATTCATTTCGTTTATTTGGTGGGAGTTGGGGGACAGTGAGCCCAACATGCATGCAATGCTGTACCTGTACATATCACCGGGCATCTCAAACAAAAAAAAAGTTAAGATATTATGAAATTTACTTTTGCACTTAAATATCCTCATCTACTACAATTGGGCATTTGGAGGCTAATGGTACGAACTAATAGACAAGGTTGCTCTACTATTCAAAAAGTCTAATTTGATTATCTATTCCTCTAGCCCTAACCCTAACCCTAACTCTAACCATGGCTATGGATGTTCTTTGTGAAGCAGATAAGTGGGCGAGGAGTCAAAAGAAGGATAGTAAGTAAAAGTGGCAAATAGGCGATGTTCATAGTATTTAGTTGCAAAAATAGATATACTTCTTCCTATTTAAGTGCAAATTACTATTTATATTAACAATAATACTTCTACCCACGAATGGGCATAATGTTTTTATGTTTCTGTTGTTGAGATAAGTATACTTACGAGTTAAGAGTCTACTGTCCAGAGTCAGTCAGAATGTCTGTAATATTGTCCTTCACTATTCGGCATCTCTAAATCAACGTATACCCTAGTTAATCCACCTTTAATATAAATGGATAATCATGTTAATCTTCATTTTACAATTAGTGAATTCTTTGATCATCTCGCAATCAACTAACTGAAATTCTTGATTCATCCCTTTCCTAGTTCATCGCCTATATGGTTAATGAATTCTTTCTCATCTTAGAATCAGCACAACATGAATATTCCTACTTATTATTTTGTTTCGCTCATTTAGTCTCAACAAAATCTCTTACCAAATAGTATTTTCTTAACAATGAAATGTTTTCTTTTCAATCTACCGAGAATTCCATCAGCCATATATAATTTAGGAGTGTACATGTAGAGAATGAAAGAGTGCTTGGAATTGTGAATATGAGTCCGAATAATGTAGAGGAATTATTAGTTAGATAAATAAATAAAAAGAATTATCTAGAAGATGACGTTAGATGTGCATGAAAGAAGGGAGATGCCACAGCTGCTAGTTGATGTGTTGGTTTTTTTTTTTCTTTTCTTTTCTTGGACTCTAGAATTATAATCTCATATCGCCTGTAATTCCAAGTGTGTATTTTAGTATAATGCTATCCATTGTATTGATTTATTTACATGGGTTGTGGTAGCCCATTTGGTTGAGATGGTAAGGTATTTTCTTAGAGGTGCAATTTCAAATTCTTATAGAAACATTTATGTTTTTCGTTATTCATTTTTTTTGGGATTTTTCCTAGGATCCAAGTCCTGAAGCGACTCAGACTTAGACGCAAAGTGACGCTTTGAAGGTGCACTTTGTACTTTGCATCAGGCGCGAGATTGCGCTTCTGTGTGCCGTTTGTGTGTAGGCTTTGCATAGTTATCTCTGGATTAATTGTCCATTATGGACAGTGAGCTAGTCAAGGGACGCGTTGTTTGCGTGTAGCTTTGCGTAGTTATCTCCGGATTTATTGCCTTTATGGACAATAGGCTGCTCAAGAGTTCTTCTTTTTCGAAATAGTGAGAACAAGAGAATATACTACGTGAGAGTTCAGCTTTCCCTGTTTATATATATATTGTGGAGTTCTTCTTTTTCGAAATAGAGAGAACAAGAGAATATACTACGTGAGAGTTAGCTGCTGCATCGTTTGGAGCAAGGAAGTTTTGTCTATCCAAGGAGTCCAAATGTTGTCCGAGCAGTTCATGCAAGAGTAACAAATGAGCATTCAAGAAGTTTGTGATTCTGAACTTGCTGGTTCATGGGAGCAGATCGACAAATAAGATCGAATCTTATTTTGAGCAACGATGTTTTTGATCATCCCAAATAGATTTTTAACTTCAAAGTTTCTGTTCTCTTCTTGTTGTAGCAACGTCGTTGCATTAGTTTTATTCTAAATTCTCATTGTCCTCTTCTTTTATGTCTTTGCAAGAGTCCTAAGAGTTGTAACTTTTAGGCATTTTCCATACTTTGTGCGTTCATTGTAATCTCGGGATCAACAACATATAGGTTCATGAACTCCACGAGACAAGAGCAGATTGAAACGACAACGGACGCGCAATAGATGTGTAGGAAAGCAAGACCGCAACATATCATGAAATTTCTGGATGCAGAGAGTGTTCATGAATTATCAGTCTGTCAACATCTGTCATACACGTAGGTTCAATGAGCATATCGACGTTCTATTTCTATAAATACCATTGATCGATTGCCAACATTCCAACTTGAACCCTCTGGACATTCTTACTTAAACTTAAGAAGAAGGAGAGCTAGAGATGGCAAGAACGAAGGTGAAGCTTGCGTACATTGCCAACAGCTCAATTCGTCGCGCCACCTTCAGGAAGCGCTGTCGCAGCGTCCTCAAGAAGGTGCAGGAGATTGCCACACTTTGTGATGTGGAGGCGTGTGCGGTCATATATGAGCCGCCGTGGGAAGCGCAGCCCGAGGTGTGGCCCAACGAGCAGGAGGCGAAGAAGATACTGCAACACGTCAAGGACTTGCCCCACTTGGAGCAGTCGAAGAAGGTTGTGAACCAGGTAAGCATGTATATATTGCAAGTTCCGATCCTGCAAGAAAACCAACATAGATTAGAGTATGTGAGTCCTATATCATTAATACTTAACAACATTTCTTTTCTTTTTTTCGAAGTTACAGAAAACCAACATATATCCATTCCTGAATTCGTCATGCTTGGTTAGATCAATCATTAACTAGAGTTTAGTCTCTTCTGTATTCTCACATAATACAATGTGAGATTATTCTCTCATCTTGGAAAATAGTTAATGGATTTAAGATCAGAAATCTCAGCAGAAACTTACTATGAAGTGAGACTATGAAGACAAATATAGGATATTTTTAATGATGATGCATTGTCTATCTTAACGCGGTAGCTCCTTTATGGGCCTATCTTCCCAACTTTAACTTTTTTATTATTATCTAAATTAGTTATGTTCCATAGTTGTTATTTTGTTCGACGAATTTACTTATCTTCTATAAATACAATTTCATATATTTCTCTACAAAAAAGAAGAAGAAGTGTATTTATAAAGGAGTTGAAGAACTCTAGCAGTGGTTCGGATCGATTCCACATCTCCAAGACCGGGTATGACGCACGCAGATATTGTACTATTCATAGTTTTTTGATTCAGCACTATATATGAAATATATATATATATATATATATATATATATATATATATATATATATATATATATATATATATATATATATATATATAAAATATATATATATATATATATATATATATATATATATTTTGAAGTCCAACTCACATTAGCGCCAAACATGATAAGTTGATTTTATGACAAATATCTTTCTGACATGTACAGGAAGACTTCATACGCAACAGAACGTTGAAGCTGCAGGAGAGGCTCTTCAAAATTAGGACGGAGGGCCACGAGCTAGAGCTAACTGGGCAAATGCTTCAAGGTCTGTGCGGAGGGAGCATCCACGATCTCCAGATTGGGGAGCTCTCATCACTGGATTGCTTTATGGAGATGCAGGAAGGAGAATTGCAAGAGCGCATAGAAAGGAAAAAATCACTCATAGTTGATGGCACGTCCGCCGAAATGCCAACGGATCCAAGCATCATCGATACATTGGATCGGCAGTGCAACTGGGGCATGGACCTCATCCCTTCTTCCAGTAGGCAACCGATCGACGACGCATCGGCACAACAGTACTGGGGCATGGACCTCATGCCTGCTTCCAGTAGGCAGCCGATCGACGACACGTCGGAACAACAGTACTGGGGCATGGACCTCATGCCTGCTTCCGTTGAGAGTATGTGAAGCTTTGGCAGTACGAGTGGGGCTGCCGGCACGGGTGGCTTGGAGGACATAACGCGGCCGTACGTGCATGGATGAAGTGGGCTAGCTGTCCATGGATGGACATGGACGATGACTGTTGTCTGTTATTTGTCTTCCAGATTATTTATTTTGTGAGTATTACAGTGTAACTGTATGTTGTATCCTTAATTAATTCATGGTTTGAGGGTGGCAGTGGTGAAGTCAATAATGGCGGTAAGCTGAAAGGAAGTTTTTTTTTTTTTTAAGGAAACAGAACAATTGTATTAAGAAAGAGTATGACTCATATCATGAAAAATATGAGTCGAGATACATGATGGAATTTCTTCATAAACAGAAATTACATATGATTGATTAGAAAGTAGAGTATGGGATGCTAAATGATGAGCAGCTTGATTACAACTTCTGTTAGCATAACTGTAGACAATAGCAGGAGCATTTTCCTTCATTTTCCTTGCATCTTCAATGACATGTCTTGCTCGCCAGGGTGGAGAAGTATCATCATTGTTGATTGAATCAATCAAAACTTTACAATCACCTTCAATGATAACACAATGAAGATTATGTTTGATTATAATCTCCAATGCCAAATACAGTCCCTTTGATTCAGCTTCAATAGGAGAACCACCTTCTTCATATATAACAGTTGCAGTAATGAATAGTCCTTGATCATCTCGTAGAATAGCCGCTGCAGCCATCTTGTTGTCTAAAAAAGCGCCATCAAAATTGATCTTCATGGTACCAGGAATAGGTGGAGTCCAATTAACAACTTGCTGGTGATTGTGAATAGAGGTTGCAGAGGTAACAGCTTCAGTATTGCAAGCTTCAAATTTGTTCTTCAATCTCATGGCCTCAGTGAAGATGTAATTTGCAGAAATATTTTTGTCTTCAAAAATTGATTTGTTCCTTGACTTCCATATCATCCCCATTAGGTAGAAGCTATGTGCAATCTTCTCATGGTTTCCTTCCTTCAATAGGTCAGTAATAAACTTGGAGACTGTGGTATCGAGTTTGATATCATTTGCAAGTAGTTGATGAAACTTCCAAGAATTTCCTGTTACCTGACAATGAAAAAGAAGATGGTCAAGTGTTTCAATATGTACCTTACATAGTGGACACATTGCGTCTATGTGTCTGAGACGATGATGGATATTATGCTTTGTAGGTAGAGAATTAGTAAGGCATCTCCAGGAGAACATAAGAACTCTTGGACAGATATAGGATAGAGACCATAACTTTCGCCACTCCTTGAATTCACAGACATTGATATTGCTTCTATTCAGTGGAGATCTTTCATGTATGAGTCTATGCGCTGATTTAGTAGTCAACATGCCATCATTAGTGTGTATCTAATTTAATTGATCTTGCAGACAGTTGGGAGATAAAGAAATCTTCAAGATAGCATAGGCCTCCATAGGTGGAAACAGTAGATGAATGAGATTAACCTTCCAACCATATGTATCTTTATTAATAAGATCACTAACATGAGTGACCCATCTATTAGCAAAATAGTAACCAGTAACTCTGAACCTGCCTAGAGAAGGTACCCAAGGGTCTGTCCATATATTGATATTTGAGCCATCACCAACAGACCATATAATGTTGCCAATAAGAAATTCCCTGCTTCTAAGGATACTCGACCATATGCAAGAAGAAGACGAGGATGGGGTAGCTTCCCAAAACGAGGTGGAATGTAGATATTTTGACTTAAGTAATGAGATCCATGTATCATTTGACCCAGTAAGAAATCTCCAGGTAAGTTTCAACAGTAGAGCTAGATTAGCAATTACAGGATCCCTGATACCCAAACCTCCTTGGAATTTAGGCTTTGTAAGACTTGACCATGCAGTGAAGTGAATCTTCCTTTTATCAGTTGAATTCCACCAAAAATTCCGTTGTTGTTTGGAAAGAAGAGAGGTTGTCTTATATGGGATATGATATGAGGAGAGGTAGTAAGTTGGGATGGAAGATAGAGTAGATTTAATGAGCACAGTTCTTCCTTCATGGGATAAACAACCTCGTTTCCAACCTTGAAGCTTAGACGCAGTAGTATTGAGAAGGTGGTGGAATGTTGAAGCTCTGTTTTTAGAAATGAGTAGGGAATGGCCAAGATATTTATCATTAGGAGTCATTAATTTGACACCCAATATATTGAGATATAGCTGCCTCATTATAATGTTCAATTTCTTTGAGAAGAAAATTGAGGATTTCTCAAAATTAATACGTTGGCCTGACCAATCATGTTATGAAGAGAATAATTTTTACTTGATTCATGTTATGAAGAGAACATTTTCCGAAGATAATGAGATCATCAGCAAAGGCTAAATGTGTATAGGATATTGGGGAATGTGGAATAGTGATACTATCATAGAGGTTGTTTCTATCCATGATACAAATGAATGTAGAAAAAATTTCCATACACATGATAAACAAGTAGGGTGACGGAGGACAGCCTTGGCGAATGCCACAACTAGGAAAGAAAGTTTCAGTAGGTTCTCCATTGATAAGAATAGCAAAAGATGTGGTAGTAACACATTGCATGATGAGCTGATGAGATTGCCCAGTGATACCATAGCCTAGCCCAGTGATACCATAGCCTAACAGAGCTTGATCAATAATATCCCAACTTAATCTATCATAGGCCTTAGACATATCAACCTTAAGAGCAAAAGAGGAATTTCTTCCCGTTAGGTTTGAGATAGAATGAAAGAGTTCTTGTGCAATAACAACATTATCACCAATAATTCTACCAGGCACGAAGGCATTTTGATGTGGATTGATGAGTTTATGCAAGAGTGGCCTAAGACGATTGGCAATGAGCTTTGTGATGATTTTATAGATAACATTACAAAGAGCAATTGGACGGAAATTAATAGGTCGTATAGGATGATGAATTTTTGGAATGAGAGCAATGAATGTATGGTTTAGAGTAGAGGGCATAATACCGGTTTTGAAGAACTCCTGGATCAAAAGAATTACCTCACTTCCAATAATTTCCCAGCATCTTTGATAGAAAAAGACAGGATATCCATCAGGTCCTAGAGACTTGTAGGGACTCATTTCCTTGATAGTGCCATATATTTCTTCAGCAGTAGGGATATTACACAGTAGATTATTCTCAGATTCAGAGATTGTATGTAATTCAGATATGATGTGCATAGGAACTGGATTGGTAGCCGAGGGTTGTAACATACTTTTAAAGTGATTCACAAAGGAAGCAGATATTTCTTCATGGGATGTAGCATGATTACCATTGGGTTGAAGAATACTATGCATCCTGTTATTGTGCTTCCTGATAGTTGCAGATAAGTGGAATTTTTTTGTATTTTTATCACCTTCTTTCATCCATGAAATGCTTGATCTTTGTTTCCAGTAAAGCTCTAGTTGAAGATGGAGTTTATTGAGCAATAGTTGAAGTCTTCTTTCCTCAGTAAATCTCAAATCTGAGGCCTGTTGACTCTGAATAGAAAGCAGCTTTGCTTCAAAGTATTTAATGTCATTGGTGAGATTATCCAGTCTAGAATGTCCCCAGGTTCGAAGTTTTGGTAGTAGGGCCCTGAGTTTACAAGGAAGGTTTAGAGAACTGATATTGCCCCATGTTTCAGTGAGGAAGTGTTTGAAGTCAGTATTGTGAGCCCAAGCAACTTCAAAACGTTTAGGAAAACGTTTCCTCCTGGAATTAGTACTGAGTAATAGTAGAATTGGGTTATGATTACTGTTTAAGCTGGGGAGGTGAAGGAGACCTGCATTAGGATAACTCGATCTCCACTGAATGTCCACCATAGCTCTATCAAGTCTCTCTGCTATATTATACTGAAATTGTCTCCGATTGCTCCATGTAAAAGCTGGTCCTTGATAGTTTATATCTATAGCTCCAACTCTCTGAAACCAGTTTATAAAGAACTTATGGTGGTGATAGTTGAATTTGTTGCCCCCATGCTTTTCCTCTGCTGTACGGATACTATTACAATCACCAATGCATATCCATGGTTGAGATATAGACACAATAATAGATTCCATTTGTTCCCAGAAAGATCTTCTGTCTGAAATAGTAGGAGGTCCATACAAACAAAGTAGGTGCCAGGTTTGGGTGTTAGGTTGGATCTGCAAGCTTGAGTGAATACAATTATTGGACGCTGAGATAATCTGTAGTGGGAGATCAGAGTCCCAACATAGTAATAGACCCCCTGACTGTCCAATAGAAGAAACAGCTTTACAATTATCATAACCAAGACTAGTAGCAATGGATGTTGCTATTGTTATCGAGCATCTTGTTTCAGATAAGAAAAGAACTTTCGGTTTAGATGCACGGAGGAATGACTTTAGTGTATGAATCGTCGAGTCATTCCTCAAATCCCGACAATTCCAAGATAGGATCATGGTGATAGAGGCTGTTCAAGGCCAGCCACGCCTTCATTCACAATTGTAGTCAATCGTTTACTTGGTCTTTCAATCTCAGCATCAAAATCAGATTCATAAGATTCTGTATTTCCCCGTACTCTTTTGCCAGTGATTGACATAATTTGATTGTCCATCAGATTTGATATATCATTAAGAGTGAACTCAGATTCAGAAGAACTAATGGGAATTAGGGAATTGATGAGAGAAGTGAATGTCTTTCTGTTGGAAAGGGATTGGATAGGTTGGGATAATGCAGCAAAAAATTGTGAATGAATGTTAATGTAGGGAGTGGTAAGAGTGGTAATCGGGGATGGAGATGTAGACTGGATTAAAGATTGAGCTGTGGGAATCTCATCTTTATTAAAGGAGACACTAGAGATGGTGGAATTTTGTGTGGTATGATGGTGAATGGTTAAGGTAGTTGAATGGATAGGATTGATAGTTGTATTTGCGAGGGAACAAATTGCATATTGTGGGCCAACC
This sequence comes from Iris pallida, assembly GCA_029216955.1. NCBI lineage: Eukaryota > Viridiplantae > Streptophyta > Magnoliopsida > Asparagales > Iridaceae > Iris > Iris pallida. The sequence goes on along the minus strand of JANAVB010033817.1, from coordinate 4,107,529 downwards.
AGATTAGTTGTAGGTAATGAGATATTTTGGCCATGGATATCAAGACTTTGAGGATTAGTAAAATTTGAAACACTGGAATTATTTATAACATCTGTGCAGATAGGGGCTTGAATTGAAGTGGAAGATGGAATAGATGTGGTGTTAGGATCAGGTATTATTTGAACTGGTTCGGATATTTTATGAAGAGTGGACCTGTGAGTATGAGTTGGTTGAGGGTCAGAGACTTTAGAGGAGTTTTGAGTATTCGAAAATGTAGGGGTAGTGGGAGGTGACTGTTGCACAAAAGCAGGGGATTTCAATAACTGTATAACCGTCCCCGACGCCGGAGATTGGGTAATGTGGTGGATGATCGGAATATCTGAATCAGGAGATGAAGTAACGATTTGAGGATCAATAGGCATATGAATTGGATCAGATATTGCTCGTGAAGAGGGATTTTCAATTACAATAGGCTGAGGACTGGATGTTAAGATTGGAGATTTACCTTTGTTGGCAATGAAGGGCTTATGAGAAGGATCCCGATAATTCCCCTTTGATTTGAATCTGTCTGCATGATTGACACATATAGAATGATCAAGACGTTTGTCCAGGATGGATTTGAACTGCTTCAGCTGAGATTCAGACCATGATGTATCAATCTTTTTGGTAAATTCCTGATGCCAACTACACTTCTTCACACTGTGTCCCTATCGACCACAAAATAAACAGAACTTTGGTAGACGTTCATACTTCAGATGTATTGTGCACTCAGTGTTGTTGTTTATCTTCACTTGGAGGAGACGAAGAAGTGGTTTAGAGATATCAATCTTTTCTTTGATCCTTGCAAACATAGTGCATTTCAAAGCTTCCTGTTGAGTTGGTGGAATGATAGCACCTATCCGCGAAGCAACTGATGCTATGAACTCAATAGTGAGGAGATTAACAGGTAATCCATGGAGTTGAATCCAGAATTCACTCTGTGTAAATGTGTAATCAGTAGGTATCTTGTTGGGGGAACATCGCTCCATGATCAATAAATGGCTGTTGATCTTCCATGGACCATTGTTGATGACATATTCCAAATCTTCCAATAGTTCAAACTTTGCTGCAAAAGATATATAGTATTCTGAAACACGAACATAGCCCTTGAGTTTCCAAATCTTCGGGATAATTGATGTGATGATATGAGGAGGATAGCTTTTATGGGTGAGGGGTTTGAAAAATAGATAGAGATGCCAATCTGCTTGGGGATTGTGAGGAGAATTTGATGAGTTGTTGTCAGTGTCAGACGAAGAGGAAAGGAGGTTGGCAAGTTTGGATAAAACCTCATTGTAATCAGAGATTGGTGAGACAGCCATTGGAAGAAATAAGAAGAGGATTCTGAAGGGGATAGGGAAGGGAAGAAGGAGATGGTGCTATGGATGATGAACAGAGGACAGGAATGGAGATGGAGATGCACAGCAGAAGTAGGATATGAAGATGGAAATGGATGATGGATGATGGCTTCTAAGGTGGAAGAAGTAGTGATAGGCTATGGAAAAAGCAGTTGATTATTGCCATTTCCTAAGGAAGAAGGAGATGGCGTGGTTGATGTCCTCACTATCTTATAGCTGAAAGTAAGTGGTTCTTACGAATCCAGAGTGGATTTGGGATTTGTAATCTTGGTTTTGTGATTCTTGAAGCTCAGCAAAACCAACGGTTTGGGATTTGAAATTTGAAATTGTTTCAAAAGCGGTTTGGTATTCTGCAACCGATCAAGTCTGAGCTTTTTTTTTTTTTTTTTTTTCCGTATAGTTCCCTTGACGATCAATCTATTGAGAAGTCCTGCAGAATCAAATCTTACGACTTGATTAAAAAAAATCCCATATGGTAAAATGAATTGCTTTGTGCGTAAACTAAAACTAGTGGAGAGAATTTGAGTCTGTGGACAAAAGTAATTTGAAGTTTTTACTCCTCAGTGGGGGCAGTGATACTCAAAGAAACGATCCAACTTTGAATTTCCAACCGAGCGGGTCCACTCGCAGTCCAAATGTAGATTGAGATGAATGGCACACGTATAGATTTGATTATTGCCTCGGAAGTTTGATGGAACAGTGATAGACGATGCTGATTCTTGTATATGTAGTTACTGCTCCATCTGACCGCAGTACTAGTAAAATGTTTGATGATAGCATTTATTTGTGTTTATTGAGTTGTTAGATATCATGAATGAAGTAGATTTGTTGTCTTTGAAAGTTGGAGACTTCTGAGACTTCTTTTCATTGTCTCATCAATAAATTTCTATTGGGTACCGTCAGCTATAAAAGGAAGGTCGATAAAAGCACCAATGTAACGACTACAAAAGTAAAATAAACAAAAAAAAATCAACTTTATCAATGCAAATAAAAATCCACAACTAGCCTAGCTCTTAGTGTAGAAAACCTCATTAGCAGAACTATGTAAAAGGAGTAGGTGTTGTGAAAATGAGAGGAAAAAATAGAAGAAATTGATAGCCGAAATTTTTTACGAGACTTATTCTCAGTGGAAATGGACAAGGGCATCCACATTTGAATTTATTTAAATCACAACACTTCTCAATTCGATGTCCACTTATTGTCCCATTAAAAAATTTTCTATGAAAAAATTCATCTTTGGAAAAAATTCATAGTAAACGAAAAGAGGACAATAAATTATTCTTCAGGGATATGATTATTCAGGAATCTAAGTGGATGCGATTTATACCACCTCGTTAGAGACCATTTGAAGGAAAAACCTAGTGGAAAAAAACTTATCAAATGAAAAGAGTACAATGCTTAAAGATATGTTTCAAGATGTCTCCCTTAGCATCTCATGATATTTGTATCCACATGATGCCCCCCCCCCCCCCCCCCACCCCCCCCCCCCCCCCCCCCCCCCCCCCAAAAAAAAAAAAAAAAAAAAAAAAGAAGAATTTGCATTTTAGTTCTTACATCAATTCAATAGAAAAATCAACCCCCGATACATTTGAATATATTATATCTCACCCCAACACTTTATTTGCCTATACATTTAAATACTCATATCATTATGAAGAGCTTGCAGACTTTATTTGTGATTCTTGGAAGCTCACAAGTTTTTATGATATGTTGAACAATTGAAATCATAGCCATGCATATTTTCTGTTTGTTTAAGAATGATTTGATCAAGTTGCCGCAATAATTTGATTTATTCTGTCTAAAATACCTATAATATTGTTTATAAAATATATACCTTGTTTGTGGTATCCTCTTAATGAGGATCAGATAAATACTCTGCACTTGTATAGCTCATTATATCAAAACATGAATTAAATTAAGAATGTTATGTCTTTCTAGTGTCTACGTGTAGAAGCATATCATCAGGTTCACATAAAATATTTTGCTGAATGAATGTCAATGAAGAATTTATATTTAAAATATTTAAATATGGTACTTCATGACCTAGAACCTATTTTCTTATTCTTTCGACCGTAACGGATCCCATTGACCTTACCATTATAGGTATATTGAGTAAATGATAACTACTTTTATTAAATCTCTTCAGAAGATTTATCTCTATGGGAGATTATTTTTTCAGGAGATTAATATTATCTCTTCAAGAAGTTATAGTAGGTCGCCTTTGGAGATTTATCTATTCTTGAGATTATCTCTTTAGGAGATTGTATAAGATCTCTTCTGGAGTTTTAGCTCTTTTGTAGATTATCTCTTCTGGAGATTACCTCTTCTATAGATTAACTTTTTAGAAGATATTTTCAGTCTCTCTAGAAGATATTTTTAATCTCTCTAAAAGATATTTCCAATCTCTTTAGAAGATACTTCCAATCTCTTCAGGAGATGTCATATTTTTATCTCTTCAGAAGATCTTCTCTTCAGGAGATACTTTCAATCTCTTTAGGAGATATTGTTAGACAACCATTTTGATTAATCCGTTAGGAATTTTTTTTTTCATAAATACAATTATCATTTTTTTTTCTAGACAAATGCTCAATGAACCTATCATATTCTTCAGGATGATATCTTTTCCTAGTCCATATATGGCTCATTTACGAATCCTTCAAAAATATCATGGTAATTTTAAATCCTTCAAGAATATACCTGAAAATTTAAATTCTTTAGGGATTTCATGTATATCTTATCAATCATGATCGAATTTTTTTTAATATATTATATTCATGTTCATTTTGAGAGAGCTAACATTACTCTATATATTTTGATCTCTCTTTATATTTGTTACAAACAACCATTCAAAATTGAGTTTATTCTTTTGGATTTTGTACTATAGGACCGAACACACCATATTTTGTGAGAGATATTGTATCTTTCAGTTATCCTTTTTAATATTTAAGAATTATTTGTGGTTTAGTATTATCCTTTATTTTTCACCCATTTTATTCTTATTTGATAATGTCATCTATGACAAACTTCTTGATTCCAAATTTATTTGACTATGTATAAAACATAGATTTATATGGTACCAGTACCTATTTCTCAGTGTCTTTTGGAATATTAGGTATATTCTCGACTGGAGGGATATACTTTGAGAAATTGGATCTTAGGTTCATGACATCTTCTAGACCGTCAATAACTTTCTCTTTAGGAGATGCTACTTCAGGAGTTGCTTCTTCAATAGCATTATGTGTGTTATATTATTTGTTCCCTTCTTCTGGGGTGCTAAATCTTTAGAACCTTTTGTCTTACGCATTCTTAATGTAGAACTTATTCATTTGTTGTCTTTATTTGATTTTTTTGGTACTTACTTCTATTAGAAGGTAGATTCATAGTTGGTATAGCTCTTTATGCAGCGTAGTTGAGTAAGCATCTAATAATTCTTTTATAATAATATACAATAAATATTTTCTCCTAATTTTGTCGAGATTAAATAAATATGATAATTTATGGCATTTTTATAGAATGATGATGAAATTCATCTCGAACGATAATTCACGACGTTCTTATGGAACAATGCATTTATCTTCTTCCTATCTGATCCCCCTAACAGCGGAAATTCTGTCTTATCAAAGTGACAATCATAAATTTACACTAACAATATCTCATATATAAAATATTTAATAATCTAAGGAGCTGAGCATTGTAAGCCCTCTGATTTTTAGAGATTTTTTTATTTTATTTAATGTAATTTTTATTTATTAAATTATATTCTATATTTAATTGTGGCTATATAGGTTTATTGTTGTAGCTTTGATTTTTGAAGCACAATAATTATTAATTCTCAAAATAAGTTCCATATTCATGTTATAGACGAGTCTACCTTCATTTTGGTACATCATGTCCCACTCAAACATATTCCCTTGTATTATATTTTTTATGTATAATTTTGGTGTCAAAATAGTCATTTTACCCTTCGCTGTAATTTTGATGTATTTTTCAAATTTTGATTTGAGATCCAAATCCAATCCAAACCATTCGACCCAATATATAATTTTGATCTATTTTGAGCCGACTAAACACATGTCAATGGTGTCCCACTCAATTGATTTCACATGTGCTATTTATTTTCAAATGACACACAAGACCCATTAAATAGCTTTTCGGAGTCAATTCAATTTTATAAACCCTATAGGCCTAGAACTAATTCAATTAGCCTTGGTTGAGCCTACAATAGATTATCATAACTTATTAGGATGAATTTATTTTTATTTTTAGAGGATTTTGTACAACCATAATAGATTTTAAATAACCCACCATTGACTTTCTAAGTTAGGAAACACATTAATTACCCATTAATTAAAATATGCATATCTTTCAAATGGTGCAACCAAATTTCACCAAAATTTTCTAAAATCTTCTTTAGACAAACCCTAACATATATAAATCTCAAACTTTATATTTTAACCTAATATTTCAGTTGTCTTCTCCCCCCAAAAGTTCAAATTGTGAAATTCCCTCCAGCCTTGGCCGCCGACAGCACCTTGTGGCGTACTGACAATTTTGACCCCCTTTTCGACTTCCTGTGATGCTCCACGAAAATTTATTGTGAAGCTAGCACAACCCATTAACATCCTAGAAATACTCTGAGGAGCCACGACAACTTTGTAAGGAGTTACGAATTTTAGATGTCACCCAAAGTTGGATTCCAAGTCTGAATTTATTCCAGCATGTATGCTATTTTGTGTCTAGGTTTTGTGTATTTTTTGACCTCATCTTTTCTTGAAACAAAAAATAATGGAAAGATATATGTGTCTATTTTTATGTACAGTTGGTCACCCACACAGTTCCAAACAGTTTGTCTGGGACGTCCATTTTTCTATAGGGTGTCCAGGCTGAACCAAATCTTTCGTGTGCGAGTTTTCAGAAACTTGCGGACCACTTCGAACGCTCTCATTTTTTTTTTGGTAAGACTCTAGACATCCTAAAATTTTCTTGAATAGTTTTCTCAAAAATTTACTGAGATTTGATATTTTAATAAAATTTGAACTTGTTATACTGTTGTCGGGTCACCGAAAAATATAGGATCTTTGTGCCTTATCGACTTGGAACTTAATGAGACCTATGTAAATTAATTGTTGTGCATATATATTTTGATGAAAAAAGTTTTTTTTATCAATTTCTCAGTATTTTTTTAGAATTAAAATATTTTTAAAAATTATTTTTTTTTGAACAAAACTAGTAACCAAGTCAATGAATATTGACGACGGATCAATATGAGACATTGATACCTATTTTTCAATGAATAGAATACACTAAATATTATTATAAAATATTTTTAACTATTATTCCAAAATGAAATATGATATTTTTATGTTATTAAAATATTACTTTAGTGGGATGATTTAATGCTATATATGTTAGATTGAGTCGGATAGTTAATGTAACTAGTATATATATATATATATATATATATATATATATATATATATATATATATATATATATATATATATATCTTAATGTGGTTAAGTACTAATTTAGTTATAATATTGAGTTAATATAAATAGTGTGAGTATGACATCGACGTATCATTTATTTGGTAGAATGATTTATTCTAGGAGTTGATAACTATGTGACCAAGGATACCGAAGTCAGACCGTTGTACGCATCTTTGGAGACTACAGGCAAGTTTGCCTTACCCTATGTACAATATATTTTACATCTTTTGATACCGAAGTCGGACCATTGTACGCATCTTTGGAGACTACTCAAATTTGACTAGCGACCAACTTGAATCGTTCAAATTTCTCCACAATTTCTCAATCCTATTGTTGTAACTCGTACAACGATTCCTTCTCGATAATCAAAGCCACAACGCGAATCCGTTCGACGCGCGTGATGTCCATTGTGTAATCATACCCAATGTAACATCCCGTAGCTCAACTTATTGTACCGACGCAACAATTCACGTGATGTGCTACACCAATGCAACAAACCATTGCACTTGGTGCAGCCAACAATTCGTAACATTACTCCATCTATTCAACATGTTTGCTATCCATTCACATAGCCACATAACACGTATGGCCTCATATATCGGCTTGTTGCACTTCGTGCAACCAACAACACGTATCTCTTCGCACTTCGTACGACCAACAATACGTATCTCATTGCATTTCATGCAACCAACATCACCCTATTTGTTGTACTTCGTACAACCAACGACTCGCAACTTTGTTGCACTTCAAAAACCAATATTTCATAATTCGTTGTACTTCGTGCAACAAATATTCGTCGATGGCACTCAGAGATAGCGTAATAGTCATAACATACTTGTGGCAGACGTACGTACTTAATATAGACTTATTGTATGGAACATCCAATGTAGCATCGAGCAGATCCATGAGCTATACGATTGCGGAAACAACTTAGAGTCAACTAATTTTGATAGCGAGGAAACTGAGGGTCAAAGAGATTCGTTCACGGTATAGAGGATAGAACCGCTCTGATACCAACTTGTTATGCCCCGACCCGAAAAATCGCTCGTCCTCGCTAGATTTCACCCGAATCATCGTCTTCGCTGGGACGTGATGCCGCACGAGCCTGGAGTTGCGCTCGTGCAAGGAAAGATAATAGGTTCACATAGTATTTATCTCAAATTGATAACATAAGCAGCAGAAGAAAATAGAGTATACAATAAGAATCTCTTTTATTGATAAATGAATTGAGGTTACAAAGGCTTGTATAGCCTAATTGAATATGCCAACTGGCTACAATGCTCAATATCTCTCTAGCTCACAAAGGATTACATTATTCCATACATTATGCCTCTTTATAGCCAACAAGTAGTCTACGATCGAACATCTCCATGTTGCAAGTCCGAACGCCAATGCGGTAGCTCCTCTTGAAACACTAAGGACTCCATGCCTTGGCGCGTCCAAGCTAAGCCCCACACCAAGCTGAACATAACCTGAACCTGCAAGCAAACTAGTGAGGGATTATTACTTTCGTTCTTGCTGCACTGATCAAGACCCACTCGTACCCAAACCAACACTAAGTACATTTAGTGAAACATGTATCTTAATTTGATGATCTTTCTATTTAGCCTTAGAATCAGTTTTATGGCCATATTCAAGCATAACAACTGAATATAAATGTGTCCAATATCGTGTCCCTGCAGCAGATACAATTAGACATAATATGAACATAAGCATAGTGATCGTGCATGTTTTCGTCTTGTTTCGTTTAGCCTACAATCGTTAGAAATATGTATAACCAACCATACAATTCACGCAACCAACCAACCATACTTAGACATATGCATAAGGGTGGCAGGCCTTGAGCCTGTATCCCACTCTAATCTCAAACCATTGGCCCTATCTATATGAAGGTCACAGTATTTTGTACTATAATGGACTTGGCATCTTTATGTGTAAGCCTATGATCGCTCTAGTACGGGTTGCTAGCCCAGTATCTGAAGGAACCCAAACTTACTGATATCATAGCTTATCACAACACTGGCCGGTCGCAGCCCGTCCTAATGACGTGTACCATAAATACCAAACATATTTCCCTCTTAGGCCGAACGGTCCCGGTGCCCTGGTCGTGACCATTCGAGCGAAGCCGCACCCATGCACGGACCATCCGAGTCCATTGACCATGCAATATACACCATAGCAAACAAGTTATATCATTTCCAACCAATCTCACATTCCATAAACATAATCCGTCATCTCTACCTCAAGTTCCATCGGCATTATGCCCCAACACATCCGTATTGATGCACGACGCCCAACGGCTTAGACTTCTCGTACTTATACTCAACGCGTTCCATTCATAAGCTATTCGTATAACGGTAGTTCTGTAGCAATTGTGCCACAACTGCATACTTCGATGCACGAAGTATATCTTAAGACAGGTTCCGTGACATTACACCACAACTTGCCCCATTTCGCTTACTTAGTCATTTCGTAGCTTCCGTGCGCAAAGGCACGCTTAAATCAGTATTCTAGGCCTAGTGTTCAATGTTCTCGGAGTCGTGTACATGATGCACATCTCGATATTGACTTTCAATGTTCTACCATCACCGTCCTACCGCGACCCGTACATTTGATGCACGTTGCTTCAATTGTTCAATGTTCCAAGTTTTATCTTAATGTTCTACACACAGTAAGACCTTTAACCGTTTGAGCCACGCTCACTAACTCAATAACCACAATCGCATACAAGGATACATTTTATTAGACGTGAAGGAGTAGGGAAAGAGAGTCAATAAACTGCCCACCTTAAGCCGATACGCCTTGTCATTGTGCCGAGCTGAAGCGGCTCGATTCCATAACTTGGTTGCACGGCTAAATCTTCTGACTTAGCCATTTTGTTGAACTACTCGACTGATTTGGCCTACCGTGTCCATGCCACAATCCTTTGCAAGGCGATGATTTTGTTTTACGGACATTATTTCGAATAAGGCAAAATGCCGTCCCCTTATGATTCAGCATAAAAGTATAGCCTGCACACCAGATCAATCGAAGTCAATACTTTGTTCAAATCGGACTTATGCTTTGCATCGATTCGCATCTATACTTTATCGGGTCAATGCAACTCTTTGAGTCAACGACTCATCGTAATGCACCATGCGGAGCGGGACATTATAATTCTTCCTTATTTTATATTTTTGTCCTAAATTGACTCATGCTGCTATTATAGCCTAGTATTTTACAAGCTTTATCTTTCTTCTAGCTTGATCGTGATATATATGTTATTGGGGATCCACTATAATACATTTATCTATTCTTGAATCAATATATTATGGTCTGATCAACTATAGTGGACTTGGTTCGCTATTCATGTTACTATTTTGTGGATTGAGATATAGTTGGACTTACTAGTTATAATTAAACTGTACCTGTAGACAGCTTATACGTATTCGAGTAGGGTTGGAGTCCACTTGATACGTAGCTGACATGTTTACGTATCCTGGTCTTATGTTTTTTGGGACTGAGGCATTACAAACACTAGTATATATGCATGTGCATTGCATGTATTTTATGATATTTAAAAAGAGCAAATAATAGTAGCATATTATTATTAGAAAGACTAAATGTCATCCACATTAATTATTCTAAACTTATTATTACATTATTTTATACATGCATGTAAGACTATTTAGAAAGATCAAAAGACACATCTTGTCGTAATTACCTAGCTACCCCTATTAACTTTAAGTAATTTATTTAATTATTAGAAAGACTAAAAGTTATCTATTATTATATTCATGCATGTAAGACTATTTAGAAAAATCAAAAGACACATCTCATAATTACTTAGCTACCCCTATTAACTTTAATTAATCTTTTTTAATTAGTAAATATAAGTAAGGGCATTTTTGAAAAGAAAAATTTCACGGTGAAGCCTAACTTTTGGCATTATATAGTAGTATAGATATAAATTTTCAATACATAGACGCAAATTAAATCTATAGTTTCAAATAATACCAACATAAGCTATAAAAAGTTAAAATAACGCAATTCTAAATAAATAAAAACTAAGCTATTAATTATTCACATGCAATCTTCAGGATTGATAGTTTAGAAACAAATTTTTATCGAGGTTAAGAAAGCCTAGTTGACTATTAGTTATGCTTCCATTTGCCAGGAGATGACTACATGAATTAGTTTTGATAATTGTCATCATCACTATCTCGATGTGTCTTGGTCGATCATGCTACAATTAAAAGTTATGAGATCATTCAGCTTCTGGGTCACAATGGACCCTTAGGATTGAGCTTCTGGCTCAACGTAGTATGTGACTGGACATCGCTAGTGTGTGTAACACGTATTTCTAGTGTTTAGCTAGATAATCTCTCCAGGACAAATTTTTTGGTTTCCTAGGATAAACTTCTGGTTCTCTAGAATGAACTTCTGGTTCTCTAGGCACAAACATGTTCCTTATTAAACTCGTTTAGAGTTTAATATGATACTCATTTGTCCTTATATCCTTAAAACTCGGTAAAGTTCTTCTGGAATTATAAGTGTATGTATCTGTTGGCACTACAACAAAAAGACCTATTAATGACGCTCGACAAGGAGTTTTAATGACGGCTGATACATAAGCGTTATTAAGTTAAAAAATACCTTTTTTCTATGACGGTTTGGGCTAGTTCTGGGCTTTTTATAACGTTTATAAAACAAAGCGTTATTAATAGTTTAGAGCGGTGGCAAACTTGTAATATTTGTTAAGTTTATTTTTTGACAAAATCCCGCGCTTCAACAATTTTTTTCTCTCCCTCTGGTTCTGGTCTTCTCCTTCTCTGATCCTTTCTTCTCCCTCCTCTCCCCCAACTCCAAAATCAAATAGATCCAAAACCCTAACTCTAGTTTAGCAACACCCTCCTCTCCTCCTCTTCTTCTCCTTCCTTTCCCCCAACTCCAAAACCCTAACCCTAGATACAAAACCCTAAACCTAGTTAGAAAGGGAGGAGGAGATGGGGAGGGAGCTGGCGGCGCGGGTCGGCTTCGAATCGGGTTTAGTGGGATCCGCCAAGCAGTTATCTTCTTGGCTACCGCTGGTCGTCGATTCCCCTTCTTCTCCCTCCTTCCCCTACTATGATCCACAAATGAGCTCAAAACTCTAACCCTAACCCCACCCCATCCCTCCCCCGAAAAAGGAAAAAAAATAGAGACATCACCGATCGACGCATCCACCTCCCTCCCCTTCGCGAAATGGAGATCGGACTTCTCCCGCCGCTTCCAGCACTTCCTCGACCGGTCGACCCCCCCACCACGTGGGAAGGTGGCTGGGGACCCTCGCGATCGCGTCCCTCTACGCGCTCAGGGTCTACTTGATCCAGGGGTTCTACGTCGTCTCCTACGGTTGGGGATCTACTTGCTCAACCTCTTGATCGGCTTCCTCTCGCCGGTCGTGGATCCGGAGTTTGAGGGACTGGACGGGACCTCGCTGCCGATGAGGGGGTCCGACGAGTTCAAGCCCTTCATGCGCCGCCTTCCCGAGTTCAAGTTCTGGTAATTACTTACTACCCTCTTTTTTTGAGCTATATCGGTTGAAATCTGAAGATTTCTAGCAGAGAAGCCCTGGCATTGGGTGCCATGTCTGTGCCTTGTAAATGCGCTAGGACACTATGTGTAGTGTCGGTATCGGATTTGGATACCAGTCGTGTCAGTTTCCTGGCGATAAAGAGGAAGGATATTGGTTTTGGTACTGCAGGTATAGGTATTGGTATTGGTTAAGCTGCATGGAGAGAGGTTCTGTGGGTTAGCCATTGAAGTTGGGATTCAAATTGGAGGTGAAGAAGATGTTATGGTCCATTGGTGAAGAAGATGTTCTCATACACTTACCATCCCCCCCTCTGTTGTTCATCTTCTGATGTTCAAAATTTTGGAGGTGAAGAAGATGTTATGATCCATTGGTTGCATCTTCTGTTGTTCATGGCCGATCCATCGACCATAAGAACTTGTAACATACACTTACCACCCCCCCTCTGCTGCAAAATTCTCATTTTCTTCCCCTATATATATCATCAATCCATGAGCTTGTGACTTTGGGAAAATTCCGAGATAGATATGCTGCAAAACTCGGTTAAGCATTGTATGCTGCAAAACTCGGTTAAGCATTGTAGGTATATCGAGCCAACAATCTTGATAGATCCTCCATTAAATTGAATGAGTGTATAGCTCCCCTTAGGCGATGATGACAACTAAACAAAGAAAGTGTACTTTCGCTTTTATCCCTTCTTGATTCTTTTAAGGTTGGTGGCAAGTAAAACTGTTTTAGTAGAAAGTGATGAGTTCCCATTCATTTGCAACTTGCTGTGGAGTTGGTGCCATTAATCTTGCACTTTTTGCTAACTGTAGAGAAAATTAACATTGTATTATATGATGTCTGAATTCATACTTTAGACTACCATTTTTTCTCGTCTTGTATTCTCATTTATCCTTCAATTTCTTCTCTGTTTCTCTTCCTCGGCCAATGGCGAGGCACACAGTGCAGCCATTACTTGTCAGGGGAATTAGAATTAAGGAGAGGAGAGGGGAGGAGAGGAAAAAAAAAGTAAAAGGAAAAAGGAAAAGAAGAAGAACAAGAATTTTTTTTGGCAATGATGATTTGGCTGCTCCTTCAGATGGCGAGGCAGCTCCATTGCAGCCATTTGTTGGAAGAAGGGATGATGAGAGTGGGGGTCCACCTCCAATTGTGAGTGAGTAATCATGGACTGAAGCTGAATCTGAGCCTCTTCTCGCTAATTTATGTACCTCTTGGAGCTATTTATGTTATCATTTTCTCTGCTTATGTTATCATTTTCAGGCCAATGAACTGAAGAGAGAAGATCTTAAAGGTTCAAAGGTAATTTCTTTACTATTTTTTCAGTTATAGCTGTTTTTATTAGTCATCTTTTATTTTTTTTTGAAATCCCACGCACACACACAATTGGAGGACTCGAACCTTGCCGGTCCCTCCGGGTGTCCGCTCTAATACCACTAGGCTAGAGAGCTCGGACTTAGTCATCTTTTATCATTACAGTAAATTTTTTCAGTTATAGCTATTTTTTTACAGTAAATTTTTCGTGCTAGGTTCCTGTTTTTATTAGTCATCTTTTATCATTTGTATGCTTGGAAAGAACTTAGTCCCATTCTACTTTAAACTTAGGAAAGCTCAGAAGGGGCATGCGGCACTCTTCAAGGTCTTAAAGACTAGTCGTCTATTAGTTTTTCTGGTTCCAGTTGCAGATTTTTTTCTCTTTTCTTTTTTCCTTTGTCATTTTTCCTTCTCTCTTATTAAGCTACTCTAGCAAGTAAAGGACTTATTAAAGATTTTTGAAGGATACGTCATTATTCTGTTACATAAGTGGGTTAAGTTCATTTGTCATTGCAACGGAGGACTATTGGAAGTTCATTGTTTGCTACTGGTTTTTGCTGCACTTTGCAGCTGTATGAGATATCTATTTGCAGTTGGTGGGAAAAGCCCCTGCAGGTTCCTTACTTTATTGCAAGCTACTTTACTATACCTTAATCCTCTGATAATGGTGATTTCTCCATCTGTCTTCCAGCTTGCAGAGTAGTGTATGCAACTTAATTTTCTACCCTTTTATGATGCTATTCCTATTTGAAGTGTGACATTCCAAATGCAATATGGTTGTAGGTCAAAGTCTGTGATATATGTGGAGATGCTGGCCAAGAGGAGTTAGTTGCCATCTGTAGTAGATGTACTGATGGCGCTGGTGAGGGTTCAGGCGAGAGTAAGGGATTAAGGTCTCCCACGACTGCGCCGGCTGCAGCAGCACCAAGTCGTCGCTCAGCTGCGACACTACTTCTCTTTGGGACTCCCGATATCTTCAAGAGATGGCAGCGAGGAGATCCATGGTCAGAATCTACATAAGTAAATATTTCTAATAATTTGGTTAGCAAAAGAGAGATTTATTCCTATTTTTTGGGTACATTCTGTATTTGGATATTCAATGTAATGAAGATGTTGATATGTACTCTATTTTAAGAAATATAATAAAGATGGTGATATATAATGTTAAGTTTTTAGAATGTAATATATACTGTGCAGTATAGAGCATTATAAATGTGCTAATTTGAATAGTATAAAGTGTTATAAATGTGCTGCATTGAGCCTGTACATATTATCTATTCATGATATTTTAAAATTGTTCTAAATTGTGCACTATATATTAACTATTCATAACGCTTTTATAGAAACTATTCATGACGGTTATTTTATGACGCTTTTAAAAAACATTTATAACACCCGTTTTCATAACGGTTGCTGTGAAAAAAAAAAGCGTCATGGTTCGTCATTAATGACGCTTTTTAGCCATCATTAAAAGAGTTTTTTGTTGTAGTGTGGATAAAATGTACTCTGTCGGTGCCTTCAATTAATTTGTGCAAAGACCACCTATTGTGGATACTACGTTCGATCTAGTATTAGTGTTGGAGAAACGTATCCTATTCTTAAGGATTGTGTGTGTAGGAGCATGGTAAACTATCAATTAAAACATGTCTACAAAACTTCAGGTTTGTTATAGTTGATAGGACAACCAGACATTTGTAGTTACCCTACGGATTGGACAACTTATAGTACTAACTTTAAAATTTCTAAATTATATGAGTTTTTTTAACTTTAAATATATGGAACTATAAAAATACCAACATTCATGTTGATGATTTTTACTCATGAGACACAATAGCTTTGCTCGTGAGGTGGTGAAAACATACTATTATTGCTTAGAACAATTTTTTTAAAATCCAACTAGCCATTTAAAGCTACAACACATGTTCATAACTGTCAATATGTTTTTAGAACTCCAAATATTTGAGAATATGAATGTCACGTAGCCCGATATTCCAAACTAATCCACTTAAAGTCTTAAACACAGTTCCAATGATCAAGGCTATCATATAATTAACATCATAGTTCTAACAGCTTTAGATGCATTGGTTCAACTGGTTCACTTTGACATGGCACGAATTTAACATATTATTGCAAATAGTTCTAAATTCTATATTTTAAAGATAAGGTCAATTGGTTAATGGTGTTAAAAACATGGTGCACATGCAGAAAGATAATAAGGCATCTGAAAGAAGTAACATGTACTTTTATCATGTTCTCAGTGTTTCTATTGCATGTATTGTCCTCGACTAACCATGCTAATAAATTCTAAATGCAACAAGCGAATAATGGCAGACAAAGCTCAAGCGAATGGTCAATAATACATTATTTCCTTTTCTATTCCTTAGACCTATTCAAACAAGAAAATGTTAACCGTACACGGTTGGAAGTACATGATATATGATGAGTATAATATATAGCTGAAAACTATAATTTAAGAAGTATGGTATCAAGAATAATCTATTTTGCATTTAAGAGTAATAAACTAATTTTATCAAAGCTTGCAAGTTCCATAAGATCATTTTATTTTTATACATGTGTGAGGTATGCATTGATTATCTTGCTTCATTTATTTATTCACTCCTCAAACATCATACTGAATTGAGGACCCTAGCTATCAGCATGTCACAATAAGGTGCGTAAAAATATCAAATGCCTTTCGGATGCCCCAAGTGTTCTAACCGTAAGAAATTGAATATATGAATATGTTTCAGAAACTGAATGTGGCAAGCATTCAATAATAACCAATTTTTGAGCATCTGACACATCAGACCACTAAAATATTGTAGGAAATAATAATGCCTTATTTCATTGATTGGAGCTGATTACAATATAAAAACTGTAGTATCCCGTCCCGCTCAGTCAATTGGAGGAATAGGAACGCCGACGGCGTTCGAACTTAGCCTTGCAACGGCTGCTCGAAGACATCGCTCGGTCGAGACGACCGCTCGCTCAGGTGGGGTAGTTTCGATGAACTTGCCTTATTTTAGCCTTCACATAATAAATCGTATGTTTTCAACTTGCACAAGTAGGCTTGATAATAAAAGAGACGAATTCACATAGCTAAAGGGAATAATCCCGATGGGTCGAATTGAGTTAGAATATGGAAAGGTCCAACGGTCGGCTTAGAGTTGGTGCACGGCGTGCTTTGAAAATGACACTCGGTCCTTCGTCCTGTGGCTTGGGAGAAGGAAAAGCTGGTCTTCGCCACAAGCTAAGATTTAGCCAAATTCATAGGCGTCGCCCGCATGAATGCTTCATAAAGCATGCACGGTCTCTTCGCCCAAGGCGTGGCATAGCCTCTGCTCGTCGATGGGTTAAGTTGTATTGCACGGCTTGTGGAATAAGTCTAGGCACCTCAAATAACTTGGTTGTTCAAGTCGAACGCGTGCACGGCACGTTCCCATGACGCAAAGCTTGACGCAGCATTTGCTCGTCAAGTTGTTGCAAGGTAAGTTGGGCAAGTTATGTTAAGCTATCAGGAGTAGTAGCAAGCACAGTCCTACGAGTTCAACGGCTGGGTATAACCACATAGTCTCACGATCGTAAGGCCCGTCATATAGAGTATGACTTGGACGGTGGTGTCACATAGAGTTTCAAGTTGGTCTAAGACACGATGGCACAGACTTAGTGTTTTAAGGCACGGGCCACGGTTGAAATCTTTGAGTTTGGAAAGTGTTTCAAATAGTTGTTCTTGAGTTGAGTGAAATGATAGGGCAAGGAAAAAGAATGCTCACGACTGGGTCGTTGAGGCAAGGAAGAAAAATGCTCACGACTGGGTCGTTTAGGCAAGAAAGAAGAATGCTCGCGACTGGATCGCCGAGGCAAGGTTCAGATGTGAGAAGTGTTGAACTTAGCCCTGAAGAGTTAGTAACACTAGAAGTAGAATGACTGTGTGAGACGTCATTTTGAGTCGAGTCTTGCATGGTCATTGGACAACTTGTACAAGGTAAATAAAATAAACAGTCTCTCGAACGGCGACCTAGGCGGCCCATGGGAACCATTACGATGGTAGACATTTCGTAGCTGTGTGTTGGATGACCGTACGGGTTAGGCGGGGACTTACAGCGGAGCTAGCTACTCGCGCTGGCAAGGGGCGTCCGTCCAATCAAAACTACAAAAAGGAGTCCATTATAGCGCTGGATGCTAGTGACTAGTTCATATAGATGAGTCGGCATGAGCGGCAATCCGCGTGTATGCCTTTAGACTGAGTCGAGTATTAGGTGAAGTGAATCAAGAGTCGAGTCGAATGCATGCTCGGTCAGAAGACAATGTTTGGGCCTAAGATTTGGCTGCAACGAAGACACCGTGCTTCGGCACGAGATGTGGCGTCGAGTCTTATGTCGTCGGCATGTAAGTTGCATAGTTTGGATGTGAGTTGTCTTGAGTTTAAGTCAGAAAATGCCGCAAGGCAAAGTTGGTCGAGTGACACTTAGTTCACAATGTCTTGATTGGGTCAGTTGATGATTTAGTAGCGAAGGGCCACGAGGCGGCGATATGATTGAGTCTCATCGAGTTGCGAGGCACGACCTCAACAAGGACTTATAGCACGGTCACACAGGAATGGAGTCTTATCGCATAGTTGCGTCTCTGATTTTGGGCCGTAAGGCAAACATGACTTGATAAGTTAATGTTGATGTTGCACGTATGGGATGGTCTAGAGACACGAAATAGGTCAAGGCGTCTGTCCTAAAACCGATCCTAAGGAAATAGTAGAAAGACAATCATAAAGGGACTATGTTGCACAAAAGTAAATCAAACGTGTTGGTTTTGTATGGGTGGGCGAGTAGCTCATTCCACCAGTACAGTTGAGTACTGACACTCACATAGTTTTCATGTGCAGGCACAGGTAGAAGCTCGTGGCACGGAGCTCGCTTGGATGCGTCGAGGCACGGAGTTCCTTGGCGATTTGAAGCGTGCGGCCGCATGGAGTAAAGACTTATACAGGACATAATGTATGGACGTCGCCTTCCGAAGCATCCGCTGGTTCAAGACATGTATTGAGAGATGAGGGAGAGCTGTGTGACTTGTAATGTGAGATAAGTGAGCTTGAATGAGCTTGAGAGACTTGTAATCTTGGCCGTGCGCCCTATTGTAACCTTTGTTTCAATATCAATAAAAGAGTGTTTTGCAATGACTTGTGTTTTATTCTAAATTTTGCTGCTATTATTATCACTTTCCGTTCCCGGAATACGTATTCTAAATGCATGTACTGCTGGAATGTATTTATTTAATAATTATCATATATTGTTCTGTATTTAAATTCTTTTAATTTTACGTTAATTATTTTTCTGTATTTTACTTTCTACATTTTACCTTCTGCTTTGCTTATTAGGTTCGGCCCGAGTTTGTTTAAATTTCGGTCTTGATGGTTCAACATGAACCCAACTCCTCACCTACCACCACTCCTTCATTTAATGCCTCATCCCCTTTCTCTCTCTTCATTACTTCTTCTCATTTCTCTTCTTCTTCCTCATAACTCGTCCACCAACCTAGGAGGGCTAGGCAAGTGCCAACTTGCTTCTTGATGGCACTACAAGAAAAAACCCTTTTTACAACGTTGAAAAAATGTTGTGAAATAGCTTTTACAACGTTTAATATAAGGTTGTTATATCCAGGATTGTAAAAGGGGTATAAATTCTACAATGTTCGTGTGAACCTTGTAAAAATGTTGTAGAAGTTCTTCTTATAACATTTTACAAACATTATTGAAATTTATAAAATCTGACCAAAACTTTTTTACGACATTTTTCAACTATTGTAAACAAATAGCTTTTAAAACATATTACAAGTGTTGTAAATATAAATTTCAACCACGTTCTGCAACTGTCGTAATAACAATATTTACCACGTTCAGTAAACATTGTACATAGATTATGTACAACAATGTATAGATATTGTAAAAAGAGTTTATACAACTTTTAAAAAATGTTTTATATTTTATTCAATCATGTTTGCCAAACATTGTAATAAATATTTGTATGTTGTAAATTATAATATCAACAATAATTTAAAAGTATTGTAAATAAATTTTACAATATTTAGAAAAGTTGTTAAAATGTTATCTTACAACAGTTTTGCAACGTTGTTGATTATGCTTCCATTTAAAAAAAAAAATACAATTTGCAAATAAAAATATATTGATTCCAATTATAATAGTAATACAAATCCACAAATAGAAATAAAAAATACATTACTATAATTTTCGCTCGTGTTGTTGTTGTTGTTGTTGTTGCTCTGCTACCGCTGCTGCTGCTGCTACGTTGTTAGTGTTGCTACCATTGTTGTTGTTGTTGTCACTTTCTCAGCAACTCCACCACCAAGCCTATCAAAATGAAGACAAAATTGCAAAAGTAAAACCATAATCAACAGCGAGGAAGTGCTGAATCAAAATGACATAGTCAAAGGATGAAAAAGTCGCACTATTTAGCCGGATTAAATCACCTAAATGGCATATTACTTTCAAATATCCATTAATGTCGAATCCTGCATCCAAATATCCCAACATATACTTCAAATTTGTTAAGGGTGCCCGCTATGTCACTCTTTATTTTTCTTATTTAGTGTGCAACATGCATGTTAACATATATTCGAAGGTTGACATAGCCTAAGGTTGACATAGCCAGGTACTAAACTGGTACGGACATTAGAGTCCACATCTATTAAAGAAGTACTCCATAGGTATCAACATAGCATGGAGTGCTCCTCTGTCACCAATGTTCCGCAAGCTTGAACCTATAGATACATCTAATTAGACATTCCAATACTTTCTCACCAAGGCAAGTTTGTAGCAGACTTGTGATTGTCAAGTTACGGGAGCCTAATTCCAACTTAGTGAGTGAGAGAGAGATCTGGACAAAAATTATAGTCTGGATTACATCGAAACGTTAACTTGAGGCTATGGAATCCTTCCATTATCATCAACATAACAAGTAATATTGGGAAACCTTGAAGATGGATGCTTTGATAGGTAGATTTCAGAGGCTTTTATATGCTAAGGCTTTTGTGGAGAGATCAGCTGACAGGGAGCAACCAAGTGTAGCTTGCATCATGCTACTAGGAGGGGAAGTGGAGTAACAAATAGAAAATGAATGGGTTCCTCCAACTTGTACCAAGTGCAAGTGATTTGGGTATATATCTCAACATTGTCCTCTCCTACAAGTCTAGGTTAGGAAAATATTTCAAAACAGAGGCTAGATAATGATTTAGAAAAGAGTGCACAATTTCAAGTGGAGATGGCTACCATAGATATATCATTTCAAGTAGACACTGAAACTTCAGTCAGAAAAGTAGAGGAGAACACTCCATCCAACTTGGCAAGAAATGAAGGTAACATTGAAGATGGGCTTCAGTTTTCATCCTGCTAGGCAGGATGTAGATGCAGGGGAGGTTCCAATAGAGGGACTCCAGCAAAAGCATAATAACAAGCGATGCAGTCATCTTCTAAAATATATGATCTTCAGAATAAGGAATTTGATGAGGGAAAAGTGACATATGGTCACATCCAGAAAGACACTAGGGGTTTGCATACTCAAGTCGTCACTACAGAGGACCCAGTCTCTATCATATTGCCTGGCACAAAGAAGGATAATAGAGAATCGAGTACCAATTGTAGTATTGATCCTTCACAGGGGTCTATAGAGCAACAACAACATTCACGGGAGGGTGGTACTCAAGTCTACAAAGATGGACAACAGTCGCAGTGGATTAAAAAGAGAGGAGAGCAGTAATATCAGTTTGACCATGTCTAACAAGGAGTGGGCCCTTCAGATAGAAGCCATAAAGGCCAAAGATGCAAAGAACGAGGCAATGGTTAGAGAGGCTCAACTTGCAGCTAGGATG
Organism: Iris pallida; assembly: GCA_029216955.1. Lineage (NCBI taxonomy): Eukaryota > Viridiplantae > Streptophyta > Magnoliopsida > Asparagales > Iridaceae > Iris > Iris pallida. Next base: position 4,085,918 of record JANAVB010033817.1, on the reverse strand, counting down.
AGGTTGAAGACTGATAGCAAATTTAAAGGCCTTGATTATGTGCAAAAGGTCTTGACCATGTGGTCATTAAGTATGACCAAAAAAGATAAATGGAACAAAAAGAAAGAGAAACATTTGATCTAGTTCCAGCATCATAAATTTGGTTTCATTGAAAATAAACCTTAAAGTAAATAAATGTATGCATGCTGATTATTTGAAATTGGTACTCTTTGAACCACTTAAATCTAAATTGTTCTTGAACAATAATCTACGATAATTTATGTTGACAAATTATATTCTATATAATGGACCAACCTCCAGTATTCTATAGATGCACGCAAAATTAGTATATACCTCAACCAAGGCATTGTATCTTCCACCAAGTTTTGCAGTCATGTGAATGGCGTCGAAGTGAAATTGAGTGTTCTCACCAACAAATATTAATGTCCGACATTGTAAGTACTTCAATCCTTCTGTGATGTCAAATCTCCTGCGTGTAATGGAAGTAGAAGATAAATGTATACCCATTAGTTGGCTTAGAAGACAGTTAGCTACGAGAGAAATGTGTATATCAATTAATATATTGAAGGAATTGCCAGACATTTGTACTTTTCCTCTCATCCAGAAACTGCAAAAGTAAGAGTAATAGACAAAATGGTCACAACACCCCTACTGTTCCAAAATGAATATTACTGATTTTGCCTATCAGTCTATTACTTCTAGGAAGGAAAAAAAACAAAATTGTGAATAATGTTGCATTTTGAGTTAAAATTCACTAAGCAGTAGGTGGATCAAAACTACTGAAAAAAAGTATGCAAGTATCACAATTGTATAACCAAATTGATCCTCCTGGTCATTCTAGTACAACAAACAACAAGAGGGATCTTCAGAACTATTCCAGGGCTATGCAACTATGCAGGTCCGTTCAGCAAGTTGCTGCTGCAGTTCTTATTAACCGCAACTGCAGGATTTCTATAGGGGTAGCATATAGCTGCAGTAGCAAGGAAGTGGGGGGAAGCTTGCATGAATGTGTAGGGGGCAGCAATTCATATTGCAGTAGGTAAGCTGCAATTTGCAAGCAATTTTCCTGTAGGGGTTTGTGCAAGGTTAGACTGCATGTAGCTGCAGTAGTTACCTATGCAAGTGCAGGGACTGATGCAATGGATAGCAGTTCCTATACAAGTGCACAACATGACAATATACTGTAAATTACTATCTATAACAAGTGCAATATTTCTAAGGTTAACATATTAAAGTAAGAAAGATCCGTGGTATACACTTCTACACATCCTATATAGCAGTTCCTATACAAACTGAATTGGAAGCAGAACATCTTAGATAGTAGTTCCTATACAAAACTGACATGGAAGCAGAAGTTGCATGCAGAAAACTAACTTTCACATGTCCAAGCAATCAATCGACTATGGTTCAAGATTCTCAGTATCACCCATGAAGTCTATGTATCTATTAATACCGGGACGTGCATACAAACACACGTACACTAATACTACAAACTTGTACTTATTGGAGATGACAAGAGCAATGTCATTTTAAAACAAAGTTTGGAGGACATATTGGTCACATGTTGTCTTGACGATGGCTTATATCATCAAGATAATGCCATTAAGAATTTTTTAGATGAGGGTTCCAATGTCATTTCTCAAACGAAGTGACGGAAAAATCTGTTACTCTTATTTTGTGTGTGTTTGTTTCATTCATGTCAAAGATAAATAGGGGCTAAAACTTGACCCAAAATCTGTTAGGGGAATATTTCATGGATACTCTCCTACACATAATGGATACAAGTGCCTTGATCCAACAGCTTTAATTTGTCACATTACTGAATGCCAACAGCTTTTACAAAATTAACATCGATACCTTTGTCCAACCTGTTTGGGTAGCGTACATGAATCCTTCCCTTCTATTCAACTCTAGTAAAGGTGACATGTAAGATTAGGTTTGACATATAGTCCCAAGTATAACTCCTTCAACTACAATTTTCCTACCATAACCCATCTAATGTACTTATTGGTTACTGTTGCACGTGTGCAGACTATTTCAAACATTCTTTATGTTATCCTTAATTGACCCCTATTCCATGGATGCACATAAATACCAATAAATTTAACATAAGACATTCAGAGAGGAAAGAGGCAAATCGTGGAGAAGTCAATTAATGATCATAAGGAACTTCCAGGAGGTCCAGGTGATCCAAGCTTAGTATCTACCCATATTTTCTGCTACAGAACTTCCAGGGTGGGTACATAAAGAAGTAAATGATTTCTTGATTCTAGCTCAGTTGGTTTTTCAGTTGGGGATTTCAGGGCACCTGAGTACTATGTTGGTTTTTTAAATTTTTGCCTAGATTTGCTTTGCAACATGATAATGGATACTGAAAATGCACTGGCAAATAAAAAGAGGCATTATTTGTGGTTTAAAGATATCAGGTTGAAATATATTGGGTTAGGACCAGGCATGTTACATGGATACACATGATCATCATTGGAAGCAAAAAGGAAAAGTTAAACTTCACATCAATTCCTTTTTGGGCAATAACATTCAGAAGAAACAATAATATCTCTTACAAAATAAATACAAGACCTACCTTTTTAATGGTGCGAGGGTGAGCTGAAGTACCAGTGGCTGCAATAATTTCAAGGATGAAGAAAGAATTCTTAAAAATTATAATATAATAATATTCCATAAAAACCAACCCCTCAGTCCTTAGTATGAAAACAGTACGATTACAGCCATTATATCTACAAATATATCATCATCTTACCATAACTAGGATAAACATCAATTATCTACAAATTATATCTACAAATATATGATGAAACTGACATCCTGACATCAGAAGAATGCATATTATGTTGCGTGATGCTAATTTGTTCAGATTTAAACTAAGCTAATTCTGATCTTTCTTATAATACACCCACCTAATAGCCAATTTATAATGGCTTACAACAATCAGGAATAAAACATTAGAAATGCTACAAGAGGAGGAAAAAATACACTATATGTCGACTTTTATTGAGACAAGCTATGCTCTACCAAGTTCTTTATTTATGTAAAGAAAAGTTGGAGCAATTCCAGAAATTTGAATTACTGAAATCTAAAGTTTCTTATAACTACCCGAACTATTCTTCAGTTTCCAATGGCTAAATGGATTCATTGCTAAATACATCAAACCTTCCTATTTGATTGAGATGAATTACATGTCACCCTTTAGATTTTATAGCTGCGAATGTTTAAATGTGCAGGCCACAAATTGATAAGAGACCGAGTTCATAATTTTTTCTTGGCTGCTAATTATCTTTATAATCTAGTATTCGACTCATTGTAGCTTAAATTTGTACATGTCATATTCCAATGGCCTTTGCCTAATTTGAGAAATATGGTGTGAATGTAGTGTTAACATGCAATCGATAATTCTATCTTTTGCTGTCGCAAGCTATTAATTCTGTTAGAGAATTGCTGAGTATGGCTCAAAACTGAACACTACTTGCATCAGTGGTTTCTTCATCCTAACTACATGTGTGTTAATAGTTGGAAACTAAATTACCGGCTTATGTTAACACCTGTAGCGTATGTAAGTTAAAATATACTCATCACTTCTGTAGTTCCTGTGAACTAATGGTACCCTGTGGAAACATGCATTAGCTTAATATGCAAAACCAAAAAAGTGACTGGAACATGGCTTGCATGCATCATTCATGCTTGTTTACAGGAGAGACCATAGTCTTAACAAGCATATATCATGTAGTTACAAACATTTTCACTACTGTATTATACATTTCTGTATGTACTTAATACTGAGTTAAAATAAGTTTTTCCATGACATTTATATGTTGTCCTATCATCGTGCTTCATTAAATGAATTGAGCACTTGATGAAATGTATGCCCTACCAATGTTTCAAAGGCAAGCAAGTCCTATCGGACAGTTAAGTTATCCTGAAGCAGAATAAGCAGCATAAAACATCATAAAGCACTCTTAAGATGCCAGAAGGCTATTATTCAAGAGCAGATGCAATAAACAAAGTAATTTTAAGTGTTGTTGCTTCCCTATAATTGTCTGATATCCAAAAAATGTTATATACCACCACAAATCTTGCAACTTTTAGACATGTTCTTCAAATCCATGTCAAGCTTTATTCCGAGAGAACACCCCTCCTACTCAAATTTAGCTTCCCATGAATCCAGTAATAAAAGTGTAGACTCGAACATTATATTCACTATGCTATTTGTAGAAAATAATTGTTGGGATAATTTTATTGATGGACTACTTCACTATATATAGGGAGTCTAGCTCCTCTACAAACTACATATTCCGATGTGGGACTAAAAGTCCCTTATTGATTATCAACACTCCCCCTCAAGATGGGCGATAGATATTGATCATCCCCATCTTGTTACATAGCTTCATCAGACTTAATGAACTAAGGCCCTTAGTCAGACAGTCTGCAACTTGTTCTTCTGAGCGAACATGGTCAATCTTCAGTATCCCTTGTTCCAGCTTCTCCTTGATGAAGAATCGATCAATCTCGATGTGCTTCGTTCTGTCGTGCTGAACTGGATTGTTAGCTATACTTATTGCAGCTTGACTATCGCTCAGAAGACGCAATGGTGCTCCCTTATCCAGCTTCAACTCTGTCAGCAATGCTTTCACCCATAGCAACTCTGACACTCCCAGAGCCATTGCTCTGTATTCTGCTTCAGCTGTCGACCGTGCTACCACAGACTGTTTCTTGCTTCTCCATGAGACCAAATTTCCTTCTACAAAAACACAGTATCCTGTGGTAGACCTTCTGTCGTCTATGCAGCTCGCCCAGTCTGCATCACAGTATCCCTCAACTTCTATGCGTCAATTCTTCTTGAACCATAGTCCCTTTCCCGGCGTTCCTTTCAGATACCTCAAGATCTGAAATACTGCGTCCATATGACCCTTTCTTGGATCATGCATGTAGCGACTCACTACACTCACCGCAAATGAGATATCAGGGCGAGTGTGTCCCAGATAAATCAATCTCCCTACAAGTCGTTGATATCTTTCACGATCAACGGGCTCTCCTGCTTCTGCTCCCAACTTGCACTTCTGGTCAATTGGAGTGACCGCTGCTTTGCATCCCAGCATCCCTGTCTCCTTCAGCAGATCTAGTGTGTACTTTCTCTGTGAGAGAACAATTCCTTGTTCGCCTTCACACACCTCGATACCTAGAAAGTACCTCATTGCTCCTAAATCCTTCACTTCAAACTCCTTTGCGAGTTTTGACTTCAGTTTAGTGATCTCGACTTAATCATCACCTGTGATCACTATATCATCCACATATACAGCAAGTATAGTGATGTAGCCTCTTGCATGCTGGAGGAAGACCGTATGATCTGCATTTGTTTGACGGTATCCCATGCCTGTAACAGCCTTTCTGAATATGTCAAACCAGGCTCGAGGAAATTGCTTGAGCCCGTATAGCGACTTCTTCAGTTTACACACCTTTCCTTGCGACGTCCCTCCGTTTGACGCCGTCGCGTAGCATCCTGGCGGGATGTATACTTCTTCTTGCAGGTCCCCATGAAGAAAGGCATTCTTCACATCCAGCTGGTACAGCTTCCACCCATAATTCGCTGCAATGGAGACCAGAGTTCTCACGGTGCTCATTTTTGCTACTGGGGCAAACGTCTCATCATAGTCTATGCATATGACTGTGTGAATCCTTTTGCAACCAACCTCGCCTTGTATCGCTCAACCTTTCCTTCTGGCGTCTCTTTCACTGTGTACACCCATTTGCATCCCACAGCTTTCTTCCCTTTGGGTAATGGAACCAGCTCCCATGTCTTATTTTTCTCCAGTGCCCCAAGTTCTTCCATCATTGCAGCTTTCCACCTTGGATCTTTCTTTGCTTCCTGCCAACACTTGGGCAACGAAGTAGAGTCTAACGATGAAATGAAGGCTCGATAATTCGAAGAAATGTTAGAATAAGACAAGAAGTTGGCAATGCCATGTTCGTAATCATCAAAACGAGCAGAAGCCTTACCCGCATTGATGCGAGAAGATCTCCTTAAGGGAGCAATAGGTGGTGGAGAGATCATACCATCCGAGTCAGAGAGATCCGCATCAGAATCCGAGTGATTCAGTGCGGGGGCAACATCTTCAGGAGTTGGGGCAGAAGTAGACGAGGGACTTGGTACAGTAGGCACAGGGCACGGCATAGGCACAGTACTGGACTTCTGTTGTCTCCTTCTGTAGACTTGGAGCTCCTTTTCCCTTGTATGCTGCTCCCCCTGCGTAACATATGGATCTTCTTCTTCAGTTTCTGTATCTGAGTCACTGTGCTCTCCCCCTTTCGTCCAGTTTTCTACAACCGGACACGGAACCGATCCGACGACCACATTTGGGTGTATTATCTCCCCCTCACATCGAACACCATCTGTGTTAGGTGTGTCACCAAATGCGGAACCTTCATCCGAACCATAGTATGGTTCGAGTTCTCGGAAAGTAACGTCCATGCTGACAAATATCTTCCGCTCGACTGGACTCCAACAGGCATAACCCTTCTGAGTCGCCGTGCAACCGACAAAGACACATTTAACTGCCCGAGGATCCAGTTTGCCAACACCTGGCCGATTATCCTGGACAAAGCATACACAACCAAAAACTTTTGGTGGAACAGTGTATGTATTGGCTCCAGTAAGCATCTCCAATGGTGTCTTCCAGTCCAATACCTGAGACGGCATTCTGTTGATGAGATAAGAGGCCGTTAATATAGCCTGCCCCCATAAGTGCTTCGGGACATTCATAGCCAGCATCATCGTCCGTGCAACTTCCAGCAAGTGTCTGTTCTTTCGTTCCGCCACACCATTTTGAGCCGGAGTATAAGCACATGAAGTTTGATGAAGTATTCCATGAGTTAAAAAATACTCAGCAACCCGCTTATTCGTATACTCCGTCCCATTGTCGGATCGGAAACACTTAATCTTAGCGCCATATTGTGTTTCCACTCGTCGATGAAAATCCTGAAAGGCCTCAAGGACGTCACTTTTATTTTTCAGAAGGTAGACCCATGTCACACGGGTATAACAATCAATAAAGGTGACGAACCATCGAAAGCCGTTAATCCCGGTTGTAGGACAAGGGCCCCATACGTCTGAATGTATCATGTCAAAAGCAACTGAACTCCTATTCCCTGTGCTCACATACGAGCTTCTGGTATGTTTTTCCAAAGCACAAGCATTACAAAATAACTTCTCTTTATTAGCCCTTTGATATAAGGACGGATACATTCTACCAATAACCGGAAAAGAGGAATGACCGACACGCTGGTGGTGGAGTAGCAAGTCGGCTTCAACACTGCGACAGGAAACTTCAGGTGATGCGTCTGCTACCAAGGATGCCAATGCTTTGTCCAGACCAGTCCTGTCTAAATACCACAGCCCCTTATGCCATGTGCCAGTCCCAAGTCGTCGTCCTGTCCCTTTCTCCTGAAAAGTCACCTGAGGAATGTCAAAGGAAACAGTACAGTTAAGATCAAGTATAATGGCACTAATGGATAGAAGATTGACAGGAAAAGATGGAGCATGAAGGACATTGGTTAGAGTGATGGAAGGGGTGCATGCGACAGTGCCTTTACCCATTACAGGGTTGGATGTACCATCAGCGGTCTGAATACTCTCCGGCAATGGTAGGGGAGTATATTCCCGAAACGCATCACGGGACCCCGTGACATGGCGAGATGCCCCAGAGTCCATAATCCATCCTGGCTGATGGATAGATGCAAGAGCACGTGCAGAATCATCGTTGCTGGTTTGGGCAAAGCAAGTGAAATGATCTCCCGAGTTTGAAGATGCCCCAGGACTGTCGGCCGCACCCAGCTTCGTGCCACGCAACTTCTCAAGGAACTCCCGCTCAAGTGGGGTTATTTCAGCCAGGTGATGCTCTCCCCCGTCTTCCGCCAGACTTGCTTTGTGGCCGCCCCGCCGACCAGCATATCCTCCTCTACCACCACGTCGGCCTCCACGACCCCTTCCTCGATCAGTAGACTGACCGCGCAAGGGCTTTGGACAAAATCGGATGTAATGTCCGGAGTCACCACAATTGTGACAAACACCACCCATAGATGGAGGTTGATTGAAGGCAGCAAGGGCAGACTTTTCAACCGTGGCTGACTCCTCCTGGGAGGAGCCCTTGTTGGGCATCAACTTCAGTCGAGCTTCTTCCTGTGTCATGACAGCGATAGCTTCTTCCAAGGTCGGGAGCGTGGTTTGGGAAAGGAGGATATTCCGTCGCTGCTCAAATACAGGGTGTAGTCCCTTCAGGAATTTCATCATACGCTGCCGGGAAATATAAGCCAGGAACGTCTGAAAGTACTTTGCGAAGGCTGGTTCGACTTGTGCATCATCCATCCCAAGAGGATCATAATGATCCAGATCAGACCAATACTTCTTCAATAGGGCCGCGTACTCAGAGATGGTACGGTCATCTTGGGCCACCCTATCGAGTTCATCTTGCAGTTGAAAGACTCGCATAGGGTTGCCGGAGCCGGAGTACATATCTTTGAGAGTCTGCCATATATCAGCAGCAGCCTCCATAGCCTCGACATTGCCCGACACCTGGTCGGTTAAAGAGGCAGTCAACCACCCGGCCACGACGTTGTTGACAATCTCCCATACAGCAAACTCCTTCGTGGAGTGATCTGCTGGCGCCTTTGCTTGGCCAGTGACATAGCCAACCAAGCCACGTCCCTTCAGTGTCCTCATTGCCTGCCGCGACCACTTCAAGTAGTTGGAAGTTCCTTCCAACTTCGTCTCCAGTTTCTCCAGCTTCCCCATTTTGTAAGGCGACGGATCCACATCAGTATGGATCACACGTGGGGTTACCTCGGTTAATCTCTTGGATAAGATATCATCAACCAAGGCCTTCATCTCATCGGCCGTCAGTTTGCCACTGATCGAATCCATGGCGTCTGCAACTTTGAACTTAATTCGTCGTCTTCTTCGTCGTCGTCGGAGTCTGCAACTGACCCAACCTCGTCGTCTTCGCCGTCTTCGTCGTCGACGTCGTCTTCTTCAACGTCAGAGACTTTACTAATGCGCTACTAACTTGGCCAGCACCGGCACGCGCATGTAAAGTGAACACGTCAGGTCACCAGAGAAGACATGATCAGTCTCTGCACAGATCCTGATGTGAAGAAAGAATAACAAATAAAGCATTTGTTAGTTCCAAACGGCGTAAGCACGGAACAGAGTTGGTGCAAATAAAGATTTGACAGCCGTCTCTATTCGAAATATGCCTTTTTTTTATTTTTATTTTTTTATTTTAACAGCTAGGGTTTGATGGGGCTGCTAGATCTAGGCTTAGGGTTTCCATAAGAAAAAAAACTAGGGTTAGGGTTAGGGTTTGGGGGGTACTGCTACAGTGGGGGGACGGAGGGGGGGGGTACTGCTACAGGGGGGGCCGGGGGGTTCTGGTACAGGGGGGACGGGGGGTTCTGCTACAGTGGGGGGGCGGAGGGGGGGGCGGGGGTACTGCGACAGGGGGGGGGGGGGGCGGGGGGTTCTGGTACAGGGGGGCGGGGGGTTCTGGTACAGGGGGGCGGGGGGGGGGGGGTTCTGCTACAGGGTGGGGGGGCGGAGGGGTTCTGCTACAGGGGGTCGGGAGGGGGGGTTCTGCTACAGGGGGCGGAGGGGGGTTCATCTACAGGGGGGAGATCGGCTATAGAGAGAGAGAGAATAAATTTTTGTTTTTTTGTGGAGAGAGAGAGAGTTATGGCTCTGATACCATGTAGAAAATAATTGTTGGGATAATTTTATTGATGGACTACTTCACTATATATAGGGAGTCTAGCTCCTCTACAAACTACATATTCCGATGTGGGACTAAAAGTCCCTTATTGATTATCAACACTATTTTTTCATAATATGTTTTGGAATGTACATTTCTGTGTGCAATGCGTGTCAGACACAGACGCAACCAAAACATGGCAAAGATTTTGGAGTTTATGTGCATCATAGACTTCTCTTATTTTCTTTACTAGTTCTTGAATCTCTACAAGATACATTTAAATCTCAAGACAAACATAAGAGACTCCTAGTGTACTGTGTATTTTGGAATGTACATTTCGTGTGCAATACGTGTCAGAAACAGACATAACCTTCATATTCTCATCTCAACATTATAGCCCTTACGGCCTTGCTCTTAAAATTCTTTGAACATCAATTATGTCTCAAACTTATGTAACTATCTTAAGCTATTTTTGTTGTGTTGCTCATGTATATTATATTGCACTAGAACTATGATCATGGAAACTTAGGGGTTGTTTGGTTGTTTGGAATATATAGAACTTGGAGAACCAAAATAATCTAAGGAACTATGGATGTGGGTTCCGTGGCCAAGTTTTCCAAGTTATTGTTCCCTCCTTATCAAGCCTTGGGGTAAAAATAAACTTAGAACTCAAAAATTAAGCCTTGTGGACTACCATTCCCTCTTACTAAACTTAAGTTCTTCAAGTTTATAGCATTATGGCTTGAAACTTAGCGAGGAACTAGGAGAAATGAATCCTATGTGGCATGATGACGAGCCCATGTGGTTCCGAGAGATCATTGCAACTGGGTTTCTATATCCACCATTACAAATTTAGCCCACATGATCTAGAATAAGTAAGCAATCAAGCTAAGAACATGTTGTACTTAGGAGAATTTAGTATTGTGTGTACCTTTCTCTAGCAACATATGCCAGAAGCTCTGCTGCTTCGGATGATCCGATAACGGAGGTAGGGATCACAAATTGAAATGCAAGATCAACGAGGCTCAGAGCAACAAGGATCATTCCTACTCCACCAGCTTGCTGTACTACTTCAGCCTTTGCCTTTCTATCGTCTTTGAAAAACTCAATTGTTCACACCACAATCTTGTCGACTGCTCGTTTGTGATCCAATGTGTTACTTTGATAGTAGCTTTGAAATTATGTCCAGAAAACTAGTAGATTGTTAGTTATGTTGCAGCAATGTTAAGATCCAGTCGAGCTAATCAGATGAAGGATAATTATTATACCTGTATCGATAGAGCCAACAATAACATCAGACTGGAATGTGACCTCTTTCCCATATTTACTAGGCAACTTTACGCCTAGAAAATCCCAAGAATGTGTGGAGTCGAGCTCACTCATCATGCTCTCGAACAGAGAAATGACTTCATCACTCTCTGCACTAGTAATTAGAGATCACTAAGGATTAGAGAGACCATATTGTACTTGTTCCTGCACAATAATTAAAACCAGGTACAAGAACCTTGGAGTTTGCTTGCTTGCTCTGGAGTGAGCATTGCCGAGAAACCTTGAAAGCTCTTGCTATAGTGGTGGATTGCAATGTTTGCAGCATCATCCTCACTAAAACATTTGTAAATGCCGGGGTACAATTTTTTGATGGAAAACTGAAATATCGTAACAATTGTACAAACAATCGTTATTACGTAACACTTCACAAAAGGTTCGTAGGAGAAATTTCAACTCGTGCTACACTTCACAGAAGGTGCACAGAACGTAACACTTCACAGAAGGTACGTAAGAGAAATTTCACTAGTGCTACACTTCACAGAAGGTGCACAGAACGTAACGCTTCACAGAAGATACGTAAGAGAAATTCAATTAGTGCTACACTTCACAGAAGGTGCGCTAATAGAATTCTGATAATATCAACGCAAACATTTTACCGAAGGTGCGCTAATAGAATCCAGATAAAACCAACAAAGAAAGTGACAGGCCAAAAACTACTAAAATATGTTCTATTAGCGACGGATTAAAATTCCGTCGCTAAAAATATTAGATAGCGACTCCCTACAATTGATGTCGTAAACCGTCGCTGACTAGCGACGTTCAGCGACACTATGAACGCGACGTCGCTGAACAGCGACGTCCAGCGACATAGTGTAAAAATATGTCGCCTATATTAAAATTTTTGCGACTATTAGCGACGTCAACTGGTGACGTCGCTAACTATTTTACTTAGGGCACGCTGTGCTCTTTTTCCCCCCACTCGAAAATTTTTCCCTCTCCAAATTTTCTCCCCCTCTCCAAATTTTCTCCTCCGGCGACTCCCCCCCCCCGTGATTTCCTCCGGCGACTCCCCCCCGGCGACCCCTACCCCGTCGTGGTCCTCCTCCTCCTCCTCGAGCTCCTCCTCCTCTTCGTCAGGTAAACCCTAACCTAACTCCTCCTCCTCCTCCTCCTCTCCTACGGACACACACACACACACACATGGACACACACGGACACAGACATACACACACACATACACACACGGACATACACGGACACTGACACACACACACACACACACACAGTCACAGACACACACGGACACACACGGACACGGACACACACACACACACACAGACATAATCAGTATAAAATATTTTGAAGTAAAATTAACTTTGAGTTGGGTGAGCATTTATTATAGTAGGATGTGTGTAATTATTAGTGGTTATTAATTGTATTAATGGGAAGGTATGTAATTTACGTACGTTATCTCTACTTTTCAATTAATTAAGTAAAAAAATTAAATAAATCCAAAACTAACTCTTAATCGTAATAAAAAAATTAGTCTAGATGAGCCATCACAACTAAAAATTAAAAAATATATATCTAAGTATCTGTCGGAATGAGATTGAATTCCTATTCTATCCATCGATCTGCACCCATACACCAATTGACTCCGTCGCACGTTGCAAGTCTCGATTTGTGATGTGCAATGGCTACTTGTCATATACTCGTCTTGTGAAGATTTGAGTGTTCGAAAATTCTATACATGAAGAAAGGGGGGAAAGAGCTAGGGATGCATGGAACCCCTTCACAATGATAGCAAATTTCAGTACCAATTATCATGATAATACCCCTCTTCTTCTCCGTTCTAGGCATGGTGCATGCAAAGATGTCGGTGGGTCCGGAAGAATGTCACCATCACGAGTGGCTAGTCCGAGTAAAACTTTCATACAAAAGAGGGTATCAAAGTTTTGATACACTCTATATATGACAAGTGGGCCCTCCCTCAATATATATATATATATATATATATATATATATATATATATATATATATATATATATATATATATATATATATGAGCCTCAAAAAAAAAAAAATATGAGCCTCTCCTCCGGCTCCCCCGGGTTGAGCTCCCTCCGCCGCGGCCCTCTCTCTGGTCAAGCCACTCCCCTTGGCTCTCTCTGGTTAATTTTATTTCTGATTAGGCTTGTGATTTGAGAATGGGATATTGGACATGGGGTTCGATTTAAATTGGTTTGATGAAAACTCAGGAATTTGGTTTGCTGTTCTTCCTTGAACTGAATTGAACTGATTCCTTTTGATGGGTTATAATGATCCCCACATGTTTTAGTTTGTGTTTACTGCAGGATTGCTTAATTAGAATAGGCTATATGTTTGAGTATGAGAAATTGGAGTGTGTGTTGGTTCTCGAAGACATGCAGGACTGGGAACTGATTTCCCTTCCTATTTTCCTGAGATGTATTCTCAGTTTCCTTGTTCACTGATTTCAAGTTAGCTCACTGTTTCCCATTCCAGTCATTAGCTCACTGAATTTTCTTTCCTTTGCAATTGTTAATATAATTCCAGATTTCTTAATGTTAGGTGATGACTAGAAATAGGATATTTGACTTAGATTGGACTAAGAGTTGACAAAGTCAACTATAGGTCAACCCTTGACCTACTTTGACCTTGTTTGACTTTGTTTGACTTAGGTTGACCTTGTTTGACTTTGTTTGACTTAGTACAACCTAGTTTGACCTAGATTGCATATCATTGTTATTAGTAACTGTCCGCTACTAATGTGTGTCCCATAATAAGACATTATATACGAATTTGTGCCTGTTGGATAATGTGTGTCCATCTTTGCAGAATTATTTTCAAATGGATATGAATTACTACTTACGGAATCGTTCATGGATGTACAATCGTCGTCCTGATGATATGTGTGGTGTGCGGGATGAATACATAGCGGGAGTAGAGCAGTTCCTGCAGTTTGCTAAGGCGTTCCCTCAGTACATGGACGGCACCAAAATTAAGTGTCCGTGTGTGAAATGTCATAACGTGAAATATTATCCAGAAGTGGAAGTGACATATCATTTGTACTCGAGGGGTTTCATGCCTAATTACTATCAGTGGACCGCACACGGAGAACTTGTGTCTTTAGCATCAGAGCCGGAGCCTTACGTTGAGTCGTATATGCATGCGGGACCTAATTTTGTTTCAGATAATCATGCATACGACGACGGGTGCGTGAACATGGTTTTCGATGCTGCGGGGCCTAGTTTCGTTCATGATGCACCTGAGGAGGCACCGAACGCCGATGCTGCACAGTTCATGGAGTTGCTGGAGAATGCAAGGACTCCATTGTATCCTGGTTGTGAGGATCATTCACCGTTGGAGGTGGTTACAAGACTGTTGAGCATTAAGTCAGATTTTAACATGTCGCAAGAATGCTACAACCGAGTGTTGGAGTTGATTATAGAGATCTTGCCGGCGGGTGCTAAGTTGCCTAAAGACTTCTACGGTCTAAGAGGATGGTGAGATCGCTCTGGATGGGATACGAGAAAATCGATTCCTGTCGCAATGGGTGCATGCTGTACTACAAAGACGACAAGGACGCAGATGTGTGCAGATTTTGTGGTGTTGATCGCTATAAGACAACTAGTACAGGAAGGTCTACCGGTGCAAGAAGACCGACCGATTCAATGTACTACTTGCCTTTAATGCCGCGGTTGCAAAGATTATTTATGGTGAAAGAGACGGCCGAAAATATGAGTTGGCACATGCGAGAACAGATTGAAGGAGTGTTGGATCACCCATCCGATGGAAAAGCGTGGAAGCACTTTGATCGAGTGTATCCAGATTTTGCTTCAGATCCGCGAAATGTAAGGTTGGGACTATCTTCTGACGGTTTTACTCCTTTTGGTCTTTCGGGATCCCAGTATTCGTGCTGGCCTGTGATTGTTACTCCGTATAACCTACCGCCTTGGATGTGCATGAAGACTCAGTACATGTTTCTAACCGTTATAATTCCTGGTCCGAACAATCCCAAGAGGAACATTGACGTGTACTTACAGCCTTTGATAGATGAGTTGAATCAGTTATGGGAAGTAGGCGCTAACACGTACGATGTTTCCAGGAAGCAGAATTTTCAGATGAAGGCAACCCTTATGTGGACCATCAACGACTTTCCGGCCTATGGAATGTTATCTGGATGGAGCACCCATGGCCGTCTCTCATGTCCGTATTGCATGGACCGTAGTAAGGCTTTCCGCTTGAAACACGGCGGAAAGCCGTGCTTCTTTGATTGTCATCGGCAATTTCTGCCAAAAGATCATCCTTTCAGAAGGAACAGGAATGCTTTCCGTGCCGGCGTTGTAGAGAAGGGTGATCCACCGCCAAGGTGGTACGGAGACACGATATGGGAGGAGGTTAAAGATTTTCTAAGTGCTATCGAAGTTCCTACAACTGGGTACAAGTACGATAGATTTGGTAGAGTTCATAACTGGACAAAGAGGAGCATATTCTGGGATCTGCCATACTGGAGTACCAATCTGATCAGACATAATCTTGATGTCATGCATATTGAGAAGAATGTGTTTGATAACATAATTAATACTGTGATGGACGTAAAGGGAAAAATGAAAGACAATCCCAAGGCCAGGTTGGACTTAAAAGAAATATGCAAACGCCCTGCGTTGCATTTGATACAGCAGAATGGAAAATAGTTCCTTCTGAAGTCAATTTGTTCGCTGGACAAGGAGGATAAAGTGAGACTTTGTCGGTGGATCCAGGGCCTAAAATTTCCAGACGGATATGTGTCAAATCTGAGAAGATGTGTCGATCCGAAGGAAAACAAATTGACGGGTATGAAGAGCCACGATTGTCACGTATTCATGGAGAGGTTAATTCCGATTGCATTTCGGGAATTCTTACCGCAGGCAGTTTGGGATCCATTGACGGAGCTTAGCATATTCTTCAGGGATCTTTGTTCTAAGAAATTGCTCGTTGATCGTCTAGAAAAGCAAGAGAAGGACATTGCGGTAACACTATACAAGCTAGAGAGGGTGTTTCCTCCTGAATTCTTCGACTCTATGGAGCATTTGCCGATTCATCTATCCTATGAGGCACGTGTTGGTGGACCCGTCGAATATCGATGGATGTACCCGTTCGAGCGACATTTGAATCACCTAAAAAGAAAGGTGAAAAATAAGGCACGGGTCGAGGGTTCTATTTGTGAAGCCTATGTTCTCGAGGAGATTACAAACTTTTGTTCGATGTATTTCAAGCCTCATGTTGTAACTAATAGAACGAGAGCTTCCAGAAACGACGAGGGAGATCATGAAAGTAATGATACAATACTGAAGGTATTCAATGCTCCAGGAAAGCCATCGGGTAAGATGAAAAAGAGATATCTGAACGATGATGAGCTAAGGGCTGCTCAGGTGTATGTATTACTCAACTGCGACGAGGAGGAAGTAGAGAAACTGGAGGGGTAAGTAATTAATACGTCTATATTATTTTAATAGTGTTAATTATTATACTATTACATTAATTGAACGATGTTGTTTTCAGCATATTTAATGATGATGTGAGGTCGGGTAGACAACACATAACAGAAGAAGAACTAGAACAAGAAATGAGGCGTTATTTTCCATCATGGTTGAGTGCATATGTAAGACTTGAGAACTCTGTAATTACCTTTTTGTATATGCACTTGATTGAGAATGAGCTTAATTGCTTCTTTCGTGGTATTTAGGTCGATCGTCCATACGCAAGACTTGAGAATGAGTCTATTAGAACGCTAGCCAAGGGACCAATTTATGCTGCAAAAATATGGCCAAGCTATTGTGTTAATGGATTTAGGTTCAAGTCAACAACTTGCCCGATCAGAGACAACTTTGTGGATCTTGATTCCACCAAAAACAGCTGTTTGTGTATCAGATCTTCGAACTACAAAGATGTTGATGCGGGCAACGATTTTTATGGCATGTTACAGGAGATTGTGGAGCTGACATATAGTTATGGAATAGAGCCTGCTAAGATTGTGTTATTCAGGTGTGATTGGTTCGATCCGATTGAAGGTCAAGGTTGGAAAGTAGACAAGCACGGTCTTGTTGATATAAACTATCGGCGTCGATATCAAGCCTATGAACCATTTGTCCTATCAAGTCAGGCTCAGCTCGTGTACTTCACAAGTTATCCTAAACGAGGAACAACAAGGTCGGACTGGTGGGCAGTATGCAAGACCAAAGCTAGAAATACCTTTGAGGTTGACGATATAGCTTATCAACAGGATGAACTACCTCTTGTAACAAATATTATAGAAGTGGACACGACGGAAGTTTCCTATTACACATCTAATTGTGTAGAAGAAGTAGAATTATCTGAAGAGGAAGATGAAGATGAAAGTGAAGATGTAGATGAGGAAGAAGAAGAAGAAGAAGAAGAAGAAGAAGAAGAAGAAGAAGAAGAAGAAGAAGAAGTAGATGAGCTAAACGAACTAGATGAATTTTCAGAAGAGGATTAAATCTGTACGTTTGTTTTATCATCATATTTGACACTTTAGTGACACTTCTATCATATAAATCTGTGACACTTCAGTGACACTCTATTGACACTTTTATTGACACTTCAGTGACACTTTTTGACTATGATATTTTTCAAAAATCTGTGATGTCTATCATATAAATATGTTTTTTTGTTTTATTGTCATATGTTTTATTGTCAGGTATGACTAGACCATTCGGACGACGCGAAGGATTATATATTAGGCAGTCCCGTCAGCCTCGGGCTGGGGATGGAGAGGGCAGTTCCGTACCCTCATCCTCATCTCCAAGTACGCCAGTGTACCATTCTGTTCCCGGTCCATTACCGGGACAGGCTAGTTCTAGCAGGTTGGCGACTCCTCCCTCGTCGTCCAGCCTTCCTGTTTCCGGTCCATTACCGGGACAGGGCAGTTCTAGCAGGTTGGCGACTCCTCCCTCGTCGTCCAGCCTTCCTGATCCCGCGTCCAGCATCCCTGATCCCCCGTCCAGCATTCCTACTGTCGACGGCTCTATGGAGGGAGCCCACGCCGATCATATGGAGGACGACGATCAGACTGATCCTGCCCAGGTAGGAGGTGAGAGCGACCCTCCATGCGCTCCCCCGGACGAGACGTGTATGGAGATTTTGACGGACGGGCCTATGAAGTAAGTTAATTAATTATTATATATTTCTCAAATGATTATATGTACATATATATTCATGAAAAATTATTATTGTATAGATATCGGCCTTCTGCAGTACAGAGACAGCTGGGGACATTTGTGAGGCAGAACTATGGTGGGCCTTGGCTCAACTACTCAGATGCTCCCGCAGATAGGAAGGCCTTTTGGTTCGCCCACTTCAAGGTAAAAAATTTGTTTATTTTTAAATTTTAATAATTATTTGTGTATATTATACAACTTGTATTTTACTTCTTGTAGAGGACCTATTTCTATCCACCACACCGGACGGCGAGGATCGAGGGCCAATTTCCTGCCGTCATAGCCAAGCTCATCCGTGATGCGATCGACGACCAGAAGCGTCGTGATCGCGCCGGACTTCCGATCCAGGGTTGGATTACGCCAGAGCAGTGGACTGCGATGAAGGCTAGATTCAGCGAGCGCCAGTACCAGGAGCGGTCTGAGAAGGCCAAGGTGGCGCGGTCGAGCGCCGGTAAGTGGTGTGGCGGCTCCATTCCGATGACGGAGCATTTTCGTCGTCTGGTACATTTCCTATGACGGACATTAATTTATATATAGTTCGATATAATGTTTAATACTAATAATAGATAATATATTTTAACAGGTAAAGAAGGGCGAGGACCCGAACATGGTGACCGTCTTCCTGGTCACCCATCGGAGGGCTGGAGACTTCATTGACGAGAGGGCGACGCAGGCATATGTAAGTTCTATTCAACTAATATTTACTGACTATAATTTAGAAAACAGGAAAATAGATATCAATATAGACTTTAGTAAACACTTACACGTTAGCAAACATGTTTTAGGCCGAGTTTGTTCGGCTACAGAAGGAGGCGGCTGATGCTGCTGCTGCTGCTAGTGCGCAAGCAGAGGAAGGGGCTGGTACTTCCTCCCAGCCGCCTGCAGAGCCATCGCCGGACGAGCTCTGGATGACCGCCGTTGGCGGTCTTCAGAAGGGTACGTACTACGGTACGGGATCCTACGGTGCGTATTTGGCTTCGGAGTCATCCCGGGCCCCCTCTGTCAGTGCGCAATCTCCGGCTACGCAGGCGTCGTCACGAGCTGAGGATGTTCGTCGTCAGATCGAGGAGCTGCGTCGCGAGTTGCAGCAGCAGATTTCTGATGCGGTCGAGCGACGATCCGACCCTCCGATCGTCACCGGACGATTTGATGCGGTCGAGCGCAGTATACAGGAGCTGATGAGTCTGCATCAGGCTGCAGCTGCCAACTTGCAGACGCTCACCGAGTCTACGCAGCGCACGGAGCGTAGACAGCTCGAGCTGGACGGATCGCAGAGGAGCCTTTCTCTCTCAGTCGCTCAGTATACTGAGAAGGTGGTGAGTGCCCTTGCTGCGCATGGTGAGCGACTGCGAGAGCTGGAGCAGGTACGTCCTCCGGGTCCATCGACGGTGCCGACTCCAGATACTGCACTGCGTCCGGCGCCGACTCCAGACATTGTACTGCCTCCTACTGCCCCTACGGTACAGCTCACCCAGGAGCAGTATGACTACATTCTATCCCAGTTGCGCGGCAGGGGTCCGCAGTGATTTTATTGGTTTTTTTATGACTTGTATGTATTGGCCCTATGGGCAAATTGTTTATTCATACACTGTTGTTTATACACTTGGTGGGAGACTTTTTATCATCTTCCATTTTTATTTGACTCTATTGGATGTTTGTGAGGATGTGTGTCTTTGATATTTACTTTGCACTGCCTCCTATTTTTATTCTGATATTTACTGTGATATCTGCGACGGGATGACAAATATACCTACGCTGGGTTATAAGCGATGATCTGATATACAAAGGAGATGCTGCCAAAATTTTAAAAAAATATATTGTGTATTTTTGTTATGATGTGTGTCTGTGTTTACAGTGAATGTGAAATATAGTGTTCGGAACCATCGACAGTTTCGATTACTGTTGTATGTTTTATCTTGGATAGAAATAGCAACAGTTCAGGGTGCACTTCTGAGAGCTTTATTTTCACGTCCTTCACTTTCTCGGACGTCGTAAAGGTTCCCAAGAAGGTGAAGGACGTGAAGAGGAAGCTCTGAGAAGTGCACCCTGAACTGTTGCTCTTTCTATCAAAGATAAAACATACAACAGTAAGCGAAACTGTCGATGGTTCGAACACTGCACTTCACACACACTGTAAACACAGACACACAGCATAACAAAAATATCAATTATATTTTTTTAAATTTTTTTTTATATTAGCGACGTATAGCGACGTTCTGCGACGTACTGCGACGTCACACAAACGTCGCTAACTAGCGACGTTACGTCGCTCGACGTCGCTAATATACGTCGCTACGATGCCCACGTGGCCACGTGGATGCCATGCCTCGTCATCATTTACAAACTTTTGAAGCGTCGCTAGTGGTCGCTTTACGTCGCAATGTTGGCGACGTACATATACGTCGCTCTCTGTCGCTCATTTGGCGACGTCTAGCAACAATGCACGTCGCATCGCAAATAGCGACGTTTGGCGACGAAATTACCATCTGCGACTTGCCTATAAGCGACGTAGGTTTTTCGTCGCTAAATACGTCGCAAATCAGTGTTAGCGACGTACTGCGACGTATTTAGCGACGTCTCCTGACGTCGCTAATCTGGGTTATTTTAGTAGTGAAAGATGGAAAAACTCCTGCTGGGGTGAATGATCACCGTTGCTCAAAGCTTTATTCGCCCCACACGAATAGCTTCCAGGAACCAGCAAGTTCGTCGGAGAACTTGGAACACTCTGCTCTTCTGACTCCTCTGATGAACTCGAACTCCTGTACAAAAAACAACGCTGGTACAAAACCTCTCTTCTCTCTAACAGCCTCTAAACACTTGTAAACTTTCTGTCTACTACTTGTGTCTATGTTCTAACCTGTGAGAGAGAAGGAGGAGGCCTTATATAAGCCCCAGCAACAACTGCCCGGTTAGCACAATGTTAGGGACGTGGTAGTAACCACCCCGAACATGGAGCAACCGTTCAGAACATGTGAAGACACATTCTACTGCAAGTTGTGCCACTCACGTAACCAGCATAATTTGCACTTTACGCACACAGCCCCTTTACGCACCCTACGCACACTACGCACACTACGTACGCTGCGTACGCTGCGCACACTGCGCACTCTACGCACGTTGCGCACACTGCACGCACTGGACTACGCACTGGGCTGCGTAACTGGGCCAACGTAACTGGGCTCGCGTAATGGGCCGTGCAACGTGGTCGTACAAGTGGCTCGCACAACGAGCGTAACTTAAGCACATTATGCGCCTAGCGACGATGCTGACGTGCTAAGTGCAAAGTGCGCCAACAAAATGCCACATTACGCCTCATGAGCCCTTGAGCCCGAGTCCGAGCCCGAGCCCGAGTCCGAGTCCGAGTCCGAGTTGCTAAGCCCCTACGGGGCTTAGCTCCTATGGAAATAAATTTCCCAAGAGCAAAAAGCATGAATGCTTTAATTGTTAATTTTAGCCTTTTTTTTCTATTAGAAAAATAATCCCACATGGCAAACCTATGTGCACCTCCACACCACATGTGCGTCCCAAATAATAGCAAAGCTAATATATAGAGATACAAACTCTTTGGCCTATCCGATGTGGGACTAAAGTTTCTAAAGGAAAGGCCAAAACTCCAACAATCCCCCATATATCTCTATATATGGGTATAAGTGTTCCCCACAGTAACTGTCTATCATGCATTAGGAGAGATGTCGCTGACGACTTGAATCTTTCCGCATGGGTAAAAAATTAGACTATAATACAAGAATGGACTAGGCCTTGAATTCTGCATCATAACTGAAATTTTTTTTATTCACATAATGTAGTTACGTGTGCTTCTGGCTACACATTTAAAGGCCCTGTGCTAGCCTGGTTTCAGTGTATAATTTTGGGCGTCTACAAGTTTACCCTCAAGAGACGGCCTGATATCTCTTTGTCCATACACTATAGGTGAGTTCATTATAAAGAGACATGGCATGAAGCGCTTTGTGCTTCCCTTACGGTGCTACGCCGCTATGATATGGCTTAAAGCCGAGGCCTTACCCTGTACCGGGAACCTCATCGTAGTGTCATACTACAGTAGCATGAGGCAACCGTCTCTTTATAGTGCCAAACTACCCAGCATGAAGCCTTAGGCTCCCTTGCGGTGTTACGCCGCAACGACATGGCTTACAAGGCCGAGGCTTTATCCCTAACCGGGTACCTCATCGTGGTGTCGTGCCACTGTAACATGAGGAACTCCTCCTCTTTGTAGTGCTGACTACACCCCTCTTTATTTTAACATACAGCATTAGGCTAACTGCCTATTTGCGGTGCTACGCCGTTGTGACTTGGCCTGCTAAGCCGAGGCTTTATCCTATTCCTGGGCAGCACCCCACATATAGGAACCTCATTATGGAGTCACCCCACTGTAGCATGGAGTTTTACTCCTTGTAGTGCAGCTCTACCGTACTTCCTGTAAAGCACACCAGGCATTTACTCTGCCTGAGAACTCATTAAGGCAATTAAGCCAACCTTCCCACAGGAACCGTTTTTTGTAGAAAACAACAGTAGACAACAGTGGTTATAGGTCCGTAACCTCTCCATGTCCAAAAGAATATGTACCCACTGTTATTGATATTCTTCCGATTAGTGGTCCTCCCTTGAACCAAAAGCTAGATGCCTAGTAGATAAATCTTTGAACTAATAGCATAAAACTTTATGGTAGGAATACAATAATACAATATCAGAATGCCTTCAAGCCCATTTTATAAGCTGTATCATCGACCAGCTGGCGCTTGAGGCCCTTGGTGAACGGATCCGCCAGGTTCTCCTGACTCCGAACATCAATTACTACAATTACACCTCTCTTAATAAGATCGTGTACTGCCCTGTGCTTTAACCGCACAGTCCTTTTCTTTCCGTTGAAAAGGTCATTTGATGCCACCGCCGCAGTCGCCTGGTTGTCGCAGTATATCGGTATCGCCGGTATTTGCGCCCCAACTATTGAAAGATCATACATGAGCTCCCGAAGCCATTCTGCTTCCTCGGCTGCGGTATCAAGTGCAAAGAACTCAGATTCCATGGATGACCGCGAGAGCATAGTCTGCTTCTTCGATTTCCACGATATAGCAGCTCCAACCATTGTGAAAATATATCCACCTGTGGACCTCTCGCTCTCCAAATTTGAGTACCAGCTGGCATCACTGAAGCCTTCCACTACCGGCAGATTTCTGCTGTAGTACAGTGCATATGTCTGAGTCTTCTTGAGATATCTCATAACCCGTTTCACAGCTTTCCAGTGTTCAGCACCTGGGTTGCTCGTGAAACGACTCAGCATTCCCACGATAAAAGCTATGTCAGGTCTTGTGGCAGTAGTAGCATACATCAAACTTCCGATTACGCTTGCATACTCCAGCTGCCTGACGCTTTCCCCTGAATTAGGCTTCAGCTTCAGATCACACCTGTACGGCGTATCGATCCCTGGAAGATCCCGATACCCATAATGAGTGATCATTTTCTCAATATAATGAGACTGTGACAGTGCTAGTCCAGTGTCTGTCCGGATGATTTTGATCCCTAAGATCACATCAGCTTCCCCCAAGTCCTTTATACTGAACTTGTTTGAGATGAATTTATTTGTATCCATGACACAGCTAATATCCGTACCTAGGATAAGCATGTCGTCCACGTACAGACAAACGATCACACCTCTTCCATCAGCGAACTTTGTGTTACCACACTTGTCCGTATCGCTGACCATGTAGCCATTTGACCTTATAACTTTGTCAAATTTCTCATGCCACATCTTGGGAGCTTGTTTAAGACCGTACAAGGATTTTACCAACTTGTAGACTTTGTCTTCAAGACCCCTGATGACAAATCCCTCTGGCTGTTGCATGTAAATCTCTTCGGTCAGCTCGCCATTTAGGAAAGTCGTATTCACATCCATCTGATGTATCACCATCTTATGTATTGCTGCAAGAGCAATCAACATCCTGATGGTGGTCATCCGGGCAACTGGAGCATACGTGTCAAAAAAGTCAATCTCCTGCTTCTGAGAAAATCACTTGGCTACCAACCTAGCCTTGAACTTGTTAATAGTTCCGTCTGCTTTCATCTTCTTCTTGAAGATCCATTTGCATCCGATGGGTTTCGCTCCTTCAGGAAGATCAACCAACACCCAAGTGTTATTTGAGGTGATGGAATCAATTACATTGTCAATCGCCTCCTTCCAGAAAATTGCGTCTCTGGTCTTCATCGCCTCATCATAGGTAAGCGGATCTGCTTTCACATGATAGGTGACAATGTCACTTCCGAAGTCCTTCGGTCTCCTCACACGCTTAGCTGACGGCTCAGCTTGTTCTGGTTCAAATATTGTTTCAACAACATCTTCTTGGACCACATCTTCATTGAAGACTTCAGTTTGCTGCGCATCCTCATTGTTCTTCGGTACATCCGCAAGAACAATATTCTTGTGCCTTGTAAATTTATCTTCAAAATATTCTGCGTCGCAAGATTCAATGATATGATTTGACTCAATATCAAGAAATCTTCGAGCATCACTCTTCTCGGCATCCCCCAAGAAGATCGTCTTTGTAGTCCTTGTCCCAAGCTTCTAAATCTTCAGATCTGGAAGCTTGACATATGCCAGACATCCCCACACTCGAATGACATTCAAGTTAGGTCTGACCTTGAACCAGAGTTTATGAGGAGTAACGTCTGAAGTTGCATGAGACACTCTATTTAGAATAAAAGTGGCCGTCAATGCAGCTTCACCCCAGTAGCACTTAGGAAGGCCAGCAGTCAACAACATTGAGTTAATCATTTCTGTTAACGTTCTGTTCTTTATGTCTGCTACTCCATTTGATTGAGGAGAGTACGGAGCCGTAGTCTCATTAACAATTCCATGTTCTTTGCAGAACGATGTGAATTCATGAGACCTGTACTCCCCACCTCGATCACTTCTTATTCTTTTGAGTTGTTGTCCAGTCTGCTGCTCAGCTTCGGCTCTGAACTCCTTGAACTTCTCGAATGCTTCGTCTTTAGCCTTCAGCAAATAGACGAACGCATACTTTGAGAAGTCATCGATGAAGGTTATAAAATACTTCATCCCGACCTTTGTAGAGAACTGTTTGAAGTCACAGATATCTGAGTGTACTAACTCCAGAAGATCTGTACTTCGATTAACCCGAGGAAAGGGTTTCCTTGTGATCTTAGTTTGAGCACAAACTTCACATTTCTCTACCTTACCCCCACACTTGGAGATAAGCCCTAGACTAGACATTCTGTTAATTCGTTTAGAATGAACATGTCCTAGCCTATTATGCCACAACTCATAAGTATAAGCAGAATGAGTGATTGTATTAACAACATTGAACTGATTTACAAGCTGAATCTTGAACATTCCTTCAGTATAAAAAGTTTTCCCGAAATATGTTCCCTTAATAGACATCACCATCTGGCCAGCATTGATGTCTATCCTGAGGCCTGCGTTGCAGAGTAGGCCTCCTGAGATCAGGTTCTTGGCGATAGCAGGTACGTGCTTCACGCCTTGAAGCGTCAGAGACTTCCCCGAAGTCAGCTTCAACACCACCGTCCCGATCCCGAGCACTTCAGCTTGTGCCTGATTCGCCACCATAACCACATCAGAAGTAGGGGTGTAGGTGGTGAACCACTCCTTGCTGGAGCAAACATGACAGGTGGCTCCAGTGTCTACCCACCAGTCAGCATCAGTTCCTACCGCATCAACCTGCACAATCATAGCAACAATATCAGTGATCATAGATACCTTACTAGGTTCTTCTTGCTCTGATTGCTTGGTTTTTGCTTTGCACTCATTCTTAAAGTGGCCCTTCTTGCCACACTTGAAGCAAGGCATTTGAGACTTTGGCTTCTTTTTCTTGATAGAAGTTCCCTTGACTTTTAGATTGTCAGGATCCTTCTTCTTGCTGTGGGAAGCCGCCTGCTTTCCCCTTGGTTCCTTGGTATGAACCATATTGGCGTTAGCCAATTGCTTGGACAGTGCGTCTACCTTCAGTTGAGCCCGCATCTGGTCCTTAACATAGATTTCCTGCAGGAGATCTTCAAGGGTGATCTCCAGCTTCTTCCTATGCATGTTTGCATAGAACTTGCTCCATCCAGCGGGGAGCTTTGAGACAATCCCTCCAACAACAAACTTGTCGGGGAGGGGCATCTCCTCGTCTTCCAACTTCTGTCGCAGTTTCAGGAACTCCTTCACCTGTGACAGCGTAGACTTTTCGTCCTCAAAGAACCACTTGTGATATTTTTCAACCACAAAGATTTTACTGCGTTTCTTATCTTCCTCGTAGAGTTTTTCTAGAGACTTCCATATGTCTCTAGCGATATTCTTCTTAGAATAGGATTCTACAAGGGAATCTTCTATAGCATTCAGGATAAGTAGCCTGCAAATACTATTTTTTCTTCTCCATTTTGCTTAAAGTTTAGTAGCCGCGGTAATTGCGGCAGCAGACCCAACATCTGGAACAATAGGTTCTTCCTCCAGAAGCACGTGATCTACATCTTTGAGTTGAAGGGTTAGATATACCTTCCTCTTCCAGACTTGGTAATGTTCTCCATCAAACTTTTCTAACTTGTAAAAGTCAGAATTGAAGAGTGAAACATTAACGTTTTCCATCGTAGCAATAAAGCTTTGAGATTGTAAATGCCGGGGTACAATTTTTTGATGGAAAATTGAAATATCGTAACAATTGTACAAACAATCGTTATTACGTAACACTTCACAAAAGGTACGTAGGAGAAATTTCAACTCGTGCTACACTTCACAGAAGGTGCACAGAACGTAACACTTCACAGAAGGTACGTAAGAGAAATTTCACTAGTGCTACACTTCACAGAAGGTACACAGAACGTAACGCTTTACAGAAGGTACGTAAGAGAAATTCAATTAGTGCTACACTTCACAGAAGGTGCGCTAATAGAATTCTGATAATATCAACGCAAACACTTCACCGAAGGTGCGCTAATAGAATCCAGATAAAACCAACAAAGAAAGTGACAGGCGAAAGATGGAAAAACTCCTGCTGGGGTGAATGATCACCGTTGCTCAAAGCTTTATTTGCCCCACACGAATAGCTTCCAGGTACCAGCAAGTTCGTCGGAGAACTTGGAACACTCTGCTCTTCTGAATCCTCTGATGAACTCGAACTCCTGTGCAAAAAACAACGCTGGTACAAAACCTCTCTTCTCTCTAGCAGCCTCTAAACACTTGTAAACTTTATGTCTACTACTTGTGTCTATGTTCTAACATGTGAGAGAGAAGGAGGAGGCCTTATATAAGCCCCAGCAACAACTGCCCGGTTAGCATAATGTTAGGGACGTGGTAGTAACCACCCCGAACATGGAGCAACCGCTCAGAACATGTGAAGACACGTTCTACTGCAAGTTGTACCACTCACGTAACCAGCGTAATTTGCACTTTACGCACACAGCCCCTTTACGTACCCTACGCACACTACGCAGTGCAAAGTGCGCCAACAAAACGCCACATTACGCCTCATGAGCCCTTGAGCCCGAGTCCGAGCCCGAGTCCGAGCCCGAGCCCGAGCTCGAGCCCTAGCCCGAGTCCGAGTCCGAGTCCGAGTCTCTAAGCCCCTACGGGGCTTAGCTCCTATGGAAATAAATTTCCCAAGAGCAAAAAAGCATGAATGCTTTAATTGTTAATTTTAGCCTTTTTTTCCCATTAGAAAAATAATCCCACATGGCAAACCCATGTGTACCTCCACACCACATGTGCATCCCAAATAATAGCAAAGCTAATATATAGAGATACAAACTCTTTGGCCTATCCGATGTGGGACTAAAGTTTCTAAAGGAAAGGCCAAAACTCCAACAACATTAGTTAAATGAATCTTGTATGCTCGCCTGCACCAGTTGCTTAATTAGCTATATGAATCGAGACCCTGATACGTGTTTCCGTATTTGGGAGGAGGAGAACAATAACTTGGTTTTTTGGTGGGGAATATTGGTTTTAGGCTTTGGGTTAGCCACTGACGTTTTAGTCGCTAGAAAGCTGACAATATAATGAAGATACTACCGACTACTTGGCAACAAAAAATTTCAGTCGCTAAATAATTTTATAAATTTATCAACCCACTAGCAACTGAATTATGATGGACTATTTTGTTCATTAAACAAAATTGTCAATTAGTTGAAAATTAGTCGCTACTTAGTCGCTACATTAGCGACTAAAATAGGTTAGTTGCTAAATTACCATAATTTTGTAGTGAAAAAAGGAGAAGTCTGCTGACCTAACTAACCGAGAAGGAGGAGATAAGGAAAGCAGCCCTTTGAGGTAGATGACCGAGAAGGAGAGGAGGAGAGCAGCCTATGAGCAGTAGATCGAGCAAGAGGGAGGAGAAATTTTAGAAGGGGGAGTAGTTTAGAAA
The DNA here is from genome assembly GCA_029216955.1 of Iris pallida. Lineage (NCBI taxonomy): Eukaryota > Viridiplantae > Streptophyta > Magnoliopsida > Asparagales > Iridaceae > Iris > Iris pallida. Next base: position 4,057,267 of record JANAVB010033817.1, on the reverse strand, counting down.
GGGGAAAATATTTTAAATGGGGGGGGAGGAAATATTTGGAGAAAAAAAAGTGCCGCATAAAAGAAAAAAAAAGATTGCGCCTATTCTGACCAAGTCAAAAAATATTTATAGTTAGTAACTTATTATTATTTTATTAAATTTATTTAATATAAAAATATTTTTTTTATTAGTGACGGAATAAGGAGTTCCAAATATTTATCACAAAACAACTAATATTTAGTGTATTTTCTATGACAGTCTAATGATCATAAATTCTAAATAATTTCTTCATAAATTTGGAATCACTATAAACCCTAGATAAAATAAGGAAATGAAGGCATGAGTAACCTGTAATCGAGAGATAGAGAAGAAAAAGAAGAAAACGTGAGAGAGAATAGAGACTAGTTGTATTCAGTTTTTAGATTCGGATTCAGATTTAGATTGATACATACATGATCGTTTTCTATATTAAATACGGCTTAGAATGGTTCAAAAATGAGCATCCAAATCGTATGTATATTTTACTTATTAATATATAAAAACTAAAAAAACCATTGTATATGTTTTCTTCTTACGTAGTTGTTGCAAAAAGTTTAAAAATAAATGAAAATATAATATTATATTCAACATTAAAATTATATTTAAACTAACTACATGGTATTATCTAATTAAACCCCCAAAGTTTCAAACAATATACTTATAATAAATCATAATTAAAATATATTTAGAATATTATAATAAAATTTAAATCTTTGTCTATTTTTTTAAATAATATTATAGATTATTTTTATACGTGCAACGCACGTAAACTAGACTAGTGTTATAGTAAATAGTCTTTCTTATACTTTAGGTAAATTGTTGTTTTGCTAGATGAAAAGAGAGGATATCTGACAAAATTACATTATGATCTTTTCCTTGCCTTTCAGCTCTTGCTAGAGTTTATACAGAATATCGCATGAAGAAGAACGATAGCCTTTACTAACATAATGTACAATTGTATATGTATGTGTAGTCATATGTTTTGGTTGCTTCAACACCAACTATCATCAATAGGTATTAATTGTATCAGAGGGGAAGATGCTGGATTATCAGCTGTCATTTGTTGAAATTACAAGGGTAACTACCAATGTTGGACTTTAAATTTTGACACTACAAAAAAATGACGAATCTTGACGGTTTATAAGTTGATGGTCGTGAAAAACCGTCAAGAAAATGGGTTATTTTAACGGATTTAGCCTTACGTCAAGAAATGCCTTATTTTATGTTAATTTAGAAATCTTACAGCATAATAGTTGACGGTTTTAGAGGATCCGTTAAGAAACATCCTTTTATTTAGTGACGGTTCGGTAATAACCGTCAACTAATATATGCCTAAAAAATTGGCCTGAGACAAACTCTAAAAGTTGTGCCCTCAAAGCTTAATGCTTATAAAAAAAATTTTGTGGACAACAATAAAATAGTATTATCAATACAAAATTTAAGAAAAAAATAATAAACAAATATAATATCCAAAATAATATATGTCATAATAAGAAAACTAATAAAATTGAGGATATTCCAAGCAGAAAATTAGATTTAATGTTCTAAACAAATAAATAACTAATAATGTTTTGAATAATTCTTATGATAATAATAAAAAAATACAAAAATTTATAACTTGTTATTTTGTTCAATTAAATCCAAGAGGACATAGAGAGAGAGAGAGAGAGAGAGAGAGAGAGAGGATATTAACAATGACGAAAGGAAATAAAGGGGGTTGGCAATGACAGAAGGGTATAAGAAGAATTGGAGCATCAAAATGTTAGATCGGCAATAGAGGGGAGAGGATTTAATTTTGACAGCGATTGCAACAATTTTTTTCATTTTGACTAACTGATTTGTCTTTTGGTAATACAATATATGACATTTAGATATTCTAAATTTTTGGGCACGAGGCACCCGCCTTATGGGCCTCATATCAAGTCCAGTTATGGTAACTACCACATTCCAAATTTCTCAGTTATTTTCAGACAATTTTCTAAACAAATTCATAATATTATTTAGTTGATGCACGTATAAGATCTTAAAAGGAACCCAAAAAAGGAATTGAGCAAACTGACATGACTGAAATATCCAATCCTTATATACACTTTATGGGGTGTAAGATGTTTACATAGTAAGTTATACATCTGCCAATACCAAAACATAATTCTTGAACCAACATGAGAAGATCAAGATTGAGACCAACAAAAACTATAATAGAAACAGTAAAAAATTATCAAAGATAATTGAACAAAAAAGAAAAATAATCAAGGGTGTAAAAGCAAAGTAAGTTGTAAAAAACATATAAATAAAGAAAACTTATTTATCTCGATGATTACAGTTTAAAAATTATAATAATTGTTAGATATTTTTAATAATTCATTAATTGAATATATGGCACACCCTAAGCTAAAGAAACATTTCAAATAGTAAAGTAGAGGTGGAGGAGTGCTAATTTTTACAAGAAAGAATATTATAACAGGAAAGAAGCGGTGGAAGGGATTGATGTAAGAAGCTGATACATTAGGTCTGTCTTTCGAAGCCGTAGAAGGGATGGGTTCAGCATGTGACAGATCCATTTAACCATGAACTGCTACCAAGAGAGGTATTGACCTAATAAGACCAACATTTTGAATAATATCATCCTAGAAATATTTTAAAGATATATTTACAACGTTGTCTAAATATTGTAAAATACACATATTTTACAACATTTTATACAAGTTGTTAAATATAACCTTTTATAATGTTACATAAACATTGTGAAATCATATTACATATACAACATTTACATAAAGTGGTAAAATAAAATTAATTTTACAACATCAAACAAACATTGTGCAATATAAACAATTTACAACTATTGCTAAACGTTGTTGAACACGACATTTTTACAACATTTTAAATACATTGTCAAAATTAGTAACTTTGACAATAGTACATAACCGTTGTCAAAATTAATAAATGTTACAATGTTAAAAAAATGTTGTTAAAAATAATAATACACAAATTTTATGAATGCCTTTGTAGAAGCCTTAACATTTGAATATAAAACGTTGTTTGCACATATATTTTACAATGTTTTTCCAATAAAGGTTGTAGAAGACCCCCCTTTTTTACAACATTTTTAGGAAGTGTTGTAGATGGAACGTTGTAAGAAGAGTTTTTTCTTGTAGTGTGGATTTCTATTTTTGTTGTTCCATCGTCTTCCTCTCAAGATTCTTAGATACTTTAGTACTTAGCATTTTCGATTTCTATGGCTCATTTCATGTAGATCTAAGTTTAATATATTTTTGAAATTTTTAGGTTTTGATCTAGTAACTTTGTTATTTTTTAAGTTTTAATAGTTTCATGTTGTAGGAAATTTGATTCTACCCAATTTTTACTATTGGAAGTCCTGATTTTGACTTAATTTGAGTGATTTATGGTCTTTTTGGTTCATAAGTTTTCATGGCCATTAGAGGCTGATTGGAGAAGATGAGCAGTACATACTATTTCTGGCGCATACTGTTTCTGGCGCATGCTATTTCTAGCACATGCTGTTTCTGGCGCATGGTGTTTCCTGGCGCATGCTGTTTTCTGGCGTATGCTGTTTCCGGCGCATGCTGTTTCCGGCGCATGCTATTTTCTAGCGCATGCTATTTCTGGCGTATGCTATTTCCGGCGTATACTATTTCTGGCGCATGCTGTTTCCGGTGCATGCTGTTTCTGGCGCATGCTGTTTCCTGGCGCATGCTGTTTTCTGGCGCATGCTGTTTCCGGCGCATGCTGTTTCTGGCGCATACTGTTTCTGGCGCATGCTATTTTTGGTGCATGCTGTTTCTGGCGCATCCTGTTTCCTGGCGGATGTTGTTTTCTGGCGCATGCTGTTTCTGGCGCATACTGTTTCTGGCGCATGCTGTTTCCGGTGCATGTTGTTTCTGGCACATGTTGTTTCCTGGTGCATGCTGTTTTCTGGCGCATGCTGTTTCTGGCGTATGCTGTTTCTGGCGTATGCTGTTTCATACAGCATACTGTTTCTGGCGCATGCTGTTTCTGGCGCATACTGTTTCCTGACACATGCTGTTTCATGGCACATGCTGCATGAACTTCTATAATTTCTCGAGCCTTTTGACTAATTCTTGTCCCGAATTAACATTGATTGATATTAATTATGACATTGACTAATAATTGATCATGCGTTCCTAGTTGGAACTAAGAGACTGGCTAGTCGTCTTATTGAATTGAATGAATGAGACACGTTCATATTAATTATGAACTATTGTAATCGATTGGTTGATCCCGAATATTGGCATACAGGCATATGCATGCTTCAATTTATTTTTTTTCTATAAAAGCAGCATGTGTACTTTATGGTCAAGGCATGATTATTCCGTGGCTAGTTTTTATTGTTACATTACGATATGTAAGACCTACAACCTAACCGCATGGGTATCGTTGTAGAGATGTGCATATCGTAACCCATATGAAAGTACTCATTCTGAATGACCATGATCCACGGCATGAGATTTCACTCAACATAGAGGCTATTAAGTTAAATAAAATGATGATTGCATGGAGAGAACGGATTCCCGAGTTCTTACATGGCAGCCCTCTTTGGGACTATTAAGTGCCCGACAGGCCGGCTGGTTCCCACAGATACTGCAAATCTGCCACACGGACAGGGACCAGTATCTGCTTATATTATTTATTGTATATTGTATATTGATGACGGGCGTCCCGCTGGGACTCGTCTTATTCATGATTGGCGCAATTGATTGATTGGATAGACTAGCCTTGCTTGCACATAGTAAGAACTGAGGAATCTTTTATCGAATAATTCCAAGATAACTTGGAACCCACAATAGCAAGCCGTAATAGTTGCATGGCCGTTTAAATTGATTCGGTTGTGTATTATACCTACTCTGTTGACTAACTGAGACGATCAGAGTGTTGAGACATGACGGGCCAACTTCTGTCCTTGTTTGGTTGGGAGGTTGGTTCGAAGTGTCGTGACGTTATGTGAATCCCAGTAGTCAACAGAGATCTATTATTATATTCTATTATTTATTGGTTTAAATTCTCATATCGTGCTTCATTGCGGTACTTGCTATTAGAGGTCTAACCTCTCTGGTTTTGCATGGCCAGATTTAGAGCCGGTTCCCGATGACTCAGCTTACTTCCACCTCCAAGATGGTCAATACTAGAGGGATGATCGCAGGAGGACTCGAGTGGGTTCCTTACTTCCCCTCTCGTTTTGGTTACTTACTTTATATTTTATCGTTTGGCACCGACATGTTAGTCGGATTGTCTTGTACTTACTTTCACATAATTGTAATTAAGTCAGGCTGCAGCTGATAACAATTGTGTATACCTTGCTTCGTCATCTGGCTATGTTTTGTAAAGCCAGATATCAAGCATTTTGACTGAGCGTTTGGGACGCCTTACTGCTTTATCTTACATGTTCTTTTTTTCTGTTTCGTGTTTGAATGATTGAGATAATAGATATGAAGTGACCATAGTATGACTTTTATGTAGTATGCACCCCCTCGTCATATTAGACAACATTGATCGTATTATACGGTATTCTTCTACCCGTAATACGTAGCTGGCTGAGTCATTCTCCCGCTCTCCAGTATTCTGGTTCTGGGGCGTGACAAGGTTTTAGTGGTGGCCCATGCAGGTCTGATTTCAGACTTGTGGGGTGTTTTAATTTATAAGATGTCTCAATCACACATGTTCCCCTTGATCTCATGATTCGTTGTTCTCAACTCTACCTTGATATTCCAGTATCCTTTGACTTCATTGATTTTTCCTGTCCGGTCGTTTGATTGCTCTCTTGTCCCTTTTCTTAGGGGCACTTCGTCCGCATCTGTCAGAGCTGGACAACAGCAACAAGGGCAACATGGACAACCTGACCAGGTTGGTCAGCAACAAGGGCCAGTACTACCCCAAGAGGCTATTCAAGAAGAAGTAATAGTGGAAGCAGCAGCTGGATCGCAATATCCGGAGGTTCCACCACCACCAACAGTTCCACCTACCCCTGTGGAAGTAGACACACCGGCCCTTCTGGAGATCATGAGAGGGATGATGGCTACTCAGCAACACCAGATGTTAGCCCAACAGCGCATGCACATTCAGTTACAAGAGCAGAACGTACTACTCAACCAAGGGTTGCAGATAGCTTTAGAAAGAGGGGCAAGGCCAGATTCAGGAGCATCAACCAGATTTTGCAAGTTCAACCCCCGCCGTTTTGAGGGCACGAAGGATGCCATCTCAGCAGATGCATGGCTTAAGGATATTGAGGCTATTCTGACGGCAGCTAAAGTACCAGCAGAAGAACGTGTGGATCAAGTGAAGTTGTTACTTCAAGATCTCGCACGTGATTGGTGGAAATCAGAAGAAGCAGGCATAAGACGTCCTGTTGCTTGGGACGATTTTACTGCAAGGTTCAAGACGAAGTACTATGGAGTTGTGGCACAGTTTGAGCTACAACAGAAGTTTATCAACCTCAAGCAGGCCGGCAAGACAGTAGATGCTTATGCAGCGGAGTTCTGTAGATTGAGTAGGTTCGCCCCGGAGATGGTAGCAACAGAGAGCCAGAGGGCTATGAGGTTCCAGCAAGGGTTTCATCTTGAGCTCTTGCAATTGATAGTGGGGCACAATTATCAGACTTTCGATGAGGTATTGACGGCAACCCGAAGGCATGAGATCACCATTCAGAGGATCACGGCAAGGACTGGAGGTCAGAAGAGATCCCACAGTCAGTGTTACGACCCGCACCCTAGCTTTAGGGTACGAGACGTGGGTACGTCCAGCCTACGCCGCAGTGTCGGCGGTAGAACGCTGTTCTAGGTCATAATCACATCTAAAACAATATGCTATACTCTCCAGACGGAGGACCAACCCATAAGGATACTATCTCAATCACAACTCTAAAGATTGATAACAGCATGATGAAATAGATAAGATAATCCACAAGAGAGAGAACCAGGATTGATAGTAAAACAGTTCTTATTAAACAAACACAAGATTTCAAATACAACCCTAAAACAAACAATAAAGAAAATGAACAAACTCTAGGTAAATACTCCAAGCTATACCAGTGTCCTCTAGGCTAACTGTGAACTCCAAGTACCTGTAAAATTTTATCAACGGGTCCAATCAGGACAGGAACGAGCACATATCTCTCACAACAGTTCATATCAGGAATGGACATATAAAGCAAGCTATATAAAACTATACATGAAACACTGTAAAGAGAAATCAACAGGAGAGAAGATATAACTGAGATATAAATATGATAAATAAAGAATATAACCTTCTACGTGAAACAGAGCATGAATTGGTTATGTAAACAGCTTGGGTTGCACATGGATACAACTACGGAATGCACATGGATAACTACTGGAGATAATGATCACATAACCAACTACACTCTCCCTGCCCCCAACCAATACACAAGGATCAAAGCATGTTATGTTATTGCACATGGATAACAACTACTGTATACATGGAGCTCATATGGTCATGAGTGTACATGAATAACACATAAGTGCACATTGATAAATGTGAATACATGGAGTACATGATGAACATGATAAAGTACATGAAACATGACATACTCGATGTATCCGAGGGGATAACATCGCATGAAAAGATCCAGAGGGTACTGATCCGTGTGAACGTCGTGTCAGCATCAAGTATACTAGTCTATAACAAGAGTACATATCCAAAGAAGCATGAAAAGATCAGAGAATGTACTCGCCTGGTAATCCAAGCCGCTGATAAATGTAGATGTCCAACTGGAGTCACAGTGTCCTATTTAGAGCAATCATAAGTCACAAAAGAGTCTAACATGAAATAAGAGTAATCTACAGTGCATTCTATATAGTTCTAGGTCCTTCTAGGTCAAAGTCTAATCAACAAGTCCACTAGATCAACTAAAGTCAAATTAGAGTCAAACTAAAGTCAACTAGTCAAGTTCTAGTTCAATTCGGGTCAAACTAAGCCAATGGTTGACCTATAGTTGACTTTTGGTTAATATAGTCAACCTGGTCAAAGGGGATCAACTCTAGTCTCTAAGTATTAAACTATGAGGTTGTACTAATTCTGAATTACGAAAAAATAGGAATTGACTAACTAATGGTGACACCTAGAGAAAATATCTACAAACATTGTCGGATGATAAAACAAATATCACCAACGTGTCCAGAAGTATCAAATCAGCTAGGATTGCCTGTCCTTAAGTCCAATTCTGGACACAGGGGCAAAACGGTAATTTCGGACAAAAACGATGTCTGCCGTTGGACCCGCTTTGCACCGAAAAGCATGCCAGAGTCAACGGTCTCTAAAGTCATCAAACTATATGTCTACGGATCCGGTTTTCCGATACGAACCCGACCGTATGTCCAAAGTTGGATTCCGACGGGCCGTGCACAAAATCGCCCGTTGAGTGGGACCGTGGGGCCCGCAAAACGACGTTCGATTCGACTGTCCCAGATTTGGACCAAACTTGGCATGCAGGACCAGAAAAATGATACGGTTTTGTTGGTGCAAGTTTTGTCTCGATCTGACGAGCGTGCACAATGTAATTGAGAAATTTGCAAAGTGCACGATACGGTGAATTTCGACGGATACGCATCAAATTCGTCGCGCACACGCGACCAATTTGAATTTCGTCAAAGCCCACACGACCACGTAACCATTACGCAGCTTTCGATGCGTTCGGTTCACGACTATGTCATCCGGATTGGCGTGACGCACGTCGTGTGGAACAATTTCAATGTTTTTAAAACAGGTTTTTGGGAAACTTTGGGATTCGATTTCTCGACGCTCATTCGATGAATTCAAATTCCGCAAAAAGGGTTGTGAAGCCCTACATGGTGTCTAGGACTGTCTTTAAATATTTTTTCTAATAGGTTACTGGGTTGATGATGATTCGTCCGTAAACAGGAGTACTTCGACTGCTTTAATGTCCTGTTTTTAAACGGTTATTCGCTCGACTTTGAGTCGATTTCTCCTAGGCTTTTACTGCGATCTATACTAATCTAGTTTATAGGATGTAAAGTGGGTTGGATTGGGAGCATACCCGAAAAGACGGTTTGGCGAACGGTCGATTGTGCGCGAAGATCCTTCGTGACGAAGTTGCTCGTCCGCGGCTGCTGTTGCTCCGCTCCTTCGCACGCAGGCACGCGCGCGGCCATTCCGGCCGGCGGCGGCCGCCCCCTGGCGGTGGCCTCCCCCCGGTGGCGGCCGCCCCCCGGCGGCGCGCATGGCCAGGGTGGTGCGCCAAGTCGGGCTGGGGGTGGTGGCGTCGAGTTTGTTAGGGTTTTGCTTAGGTTTCTCTTCGTTTTTCCGCTCGGGTTTCCTATATATACACGGAGGTCGGGTTGCTCGGTTTGAAACTGTGGGAAATTTGGTGTGGGCTCGGGTTCTTACAGTTGGGATGAACATGGGTTCGAGTATATTTTATATACACATACACATACACATACACTCATGTATATATTTATATTTACGTATATGTACACACGTATATCATATGTATATACATATATATTTATATACATATTCTTATATATTATCTATATACACACAAAATACCTATATATATTCCTGTATGCATGCAAGTATAAGTATACATATACATATATTTATTTATATATACTTACACGTATATAACATATATATATACATTCACCTATATTCATAACATAGTGTCTTATTCCTAGAAATATGTATACACCTTTATAAGATATATTTATCTATATATATACAAACACTTATACACGTATTTAATATTTATATATACATACATTCACTTCCACATATATATAATATTTATATATATATACATATACCAATAAACCCACTAAATAAACTCCATAATACCAATAATCCACAGATAATCCAAAGAGTCTTGTTGGAAATATCTGGCCCTAGAAAATTGTACCAATATTCTAAAACTCTTTTTTTAATAGTAACAATAATAATAATAATAATAATAATAATAATAATAATAATAATAATAATAATAATAATAATAATAATAATAATACCCATTTTGTATAAATAACCAAATATTTAGAAAATATCGTTAAGTCTACCCAAAAAGCTGGGAAATATTTGTACATACCTAAAAGTATGTCTACATAGGCTTGGGCTTGGTTTGGGTCCAATTTGCACTAGTTTAGTACAACCGGGTACCCTAAAACTAAATATTATAATTAATAAATAAATAATCTTCGATAAGGGTTACGTCGTAACTTGGCCTGGTTTTCCTAGTTAGGACGTCACTATGGCTCGGCCTTCTCTACCAAGGCTAATACACTAGTCAAAACATGCCACTGCACTACCCGTGCCATAATTCCTAGTCACCTTGTACTCCAAATCTCAACCATGGCTAAAATCATCTACCGTAATAATTAACAAAATAATCATTTATAAAACATAATTCACCATTTAAATAAAATAAATAAAATAAAAAATATTTTTAAAAAATTTCGGGAAGGGAGGCTACAAATCTACCCACCTTAAAAATAATTTCGTCTTCGAAATTTAGGTCGGTCGTACTCCTTCTAGGTCAACACCCAACAATCAAAGTCTCTAAGAAAAATAAAATTTTTAATCATACAATTAGGAAGAATAACATATGCAGGACCGTGGTCAAATCATAGGAGTTGAATGTCTCACCTAGAAGTATAAGTCATACTAGATCAAGCCAGTCATCGGGTATAAAACATACAAACAGTCTAGGGAGTCTAATTGGAAGATAAGGGAACGCCAATCATCAAGGCCGTAGGGCAGTCTACCAACCTTTATGAAATTGGCAACTATCAAAGAACATAACTAGTAACTAACTCTGAAAGGTTACTAATTCCAAATATAATCAAGAAAATCAAAGTTTAAATCACGACTTGTCAATAGCACAAAAAAAAAATCCAAGCACATTATATATATATATATATATATATATATATATATATATATATATATATATATATAAGAAAATTTTAGTCCCAATACGATCTATGTTGATCAATCAGGATGAATTCGATGTTTGGGCAAGACAGAGAACGGGGTCATTGAAGTCTGAGCACGAGTATCCAAGATTTGAAATCAATGTCACAATTGGTTTAATTCAATTGAATAAGATCCCAATATATTGGATGATAAGAAAGATGACCAAGACAACTGGTCGGTCAAAGGAATTAGAATTTAAAGGATGATGCAAGGATATAGAATTGAATCAATTCCCTCCTTTGGATAGGGAAACTATATGTGATACCTCGGGTCTGTCTAATAAGTATAGTATCTTGTCTTTCTGAAATATGTGAAAGGCAGACAATAAAGAGCTCAAAGGCGATGTTATTGAGTATAATACGTGGCTCATAGACGACAAAATAGTTCAAAGGAGAATTGTCAAGGCTATCGCGGATGAGACTCTAGGGCAAGTTTAACTATGTCTCCATCCACGTAGAATAATATATGAAAAGTGAACCAAAGTGCAATAGGTTGATCAGACCATCTTGCACCGGTTCTGATTAGATAATATGTTAGTGGGTGCCAGCTCCCAATAATATATGTCATGATCAAGCTCGAAAAGAAGATAAGCTTGCAAAACTGGTTCTAAATTAGTGACATAAGGTAGTCAAAATATAAGTAAAGATAATGATGAGAGAAATTAAATAGTCTAAGTGAACTTATCAATATGGTTCACAATGACTAGGATTTGCTGGGTAGTGAGGCATTCTACCCACCTTAAAAGAGTTAAACTAATAGGGTGATGGAACAACTGGTCAAGCCATCAAGATAAAGTAAAAAGTTGAGCATTTAAAGAATCAAGCAGAACACCAACACATGTCGGGTCAAAAGAAGTGAGTCAAGTTGGATTTCTAATTGAAATCGAAAATAGTTGGTATTATGGTATAGATCATAGTTAGTCATTTCGACTCGAAAGTCATATCAAAAGGATAGTATACAAGGAGATGAGTTTAATGGGACACGATATGCCCACATGAAGATAGACTCGTCTGGCCTTGTACACAATTTGTTGGAGGGTAACAGCTAGTATTACACTCCGAATATCAAAGTCATGGTAAGAAATGTCAAGGATCCAAAATAGAAAATGGAAGTTCGAGAGGTGACAATTAATGCACGAAGTAAAGAAGATCAATTACAGAATAAAATAATTTAGGGATACAGTTCTAGAGAGAATACTGTTAAGGAACGATCAAATCATTATTCAATTATTACGAACGGTTAGAGAGTCGCAATAAAAGATCTAGATTTAAGGAAAGTCAAGTATCATCTGCCTCTGAAACCCTGAAGTTCACCTGATCATAATTGCTGATCGTATCTCTACCTTACTAGTCTCCCTATAATATTTCAATCCTCATATATTTACCATCCAGATTTTACAACCTTCCGTTATCTAAATCCTTACCATGATCATCATAGGCAGGATTCTAAATTTTCAAAACATTTCTCATGAAGCATGCCTCTTCTCATTAAGAATCAATACTATTCATTTTAAATCAATTTCCATATTTCTTCACATTGTCCCAATTTAGATCCGAAACCTCTAACTCAAGTTTATGAGATCTTTAAACTGTTTAAATTGTTTTCTCGTATTATTTAATTGCCAAAACCTCTAGGCCTTATAAACTTACTTTCTATCGTAAAATCAACCTTCATATTTTCTTCGACATACACCCATGAATATTATTCTCCTAATTTTTTTTTCACAACAATGTCCAAATTTCCATAGCCTCGTGTCCTCTCTATCCCTAGTCATTTCCTTGCAATATCTTGTTCAATTTCATATCTTCATCGAATACCATTTAATTCTCTTTTCCATTACTAACCTTCTTTAAAGCCTTAGGGTAAAACTGCCCGAGAATCAATAACCAAAATTTTGAAGTTCTCAAACTAAGTTGACCTTGAATATCCTCATCAGTTTTGAAATACACTTACGAATTATTCATACCAAGTTTTCTCTAAGTGTGGTTTGTTTCCAGACTGGTAGTATACATCTCTTTGATTTCATCCTAGACCTTTACACGTATCATTCTCAAGTTTCCATGTTAACATCCAACCTTTTGGATTCCTACAAAATCATCACACGATAACCAGTTCAATCATTTCCAAGCTACATAATTTACGACACTTCCTCAACCTTTTCCATGAAAAATACGAAGACTCAAGGGTTACAAAGTATGCAGGTACGACAGAGTTTAAGAAAATAGGAATACAAGAAATAATGGTAAGGAAGGAATAATGAAGATCCGCTCAAAAGAGATGAACCAATCAAGATCAAATTCAAGAGAAAAAAAAATTCAAATCGAAATTCGTATGAGATTCTCAAGGGTCGTCCCTGGAATCTCTTAAAGGATCCAAAGTGTGATTGAGTATCTCTAATTCTAACACCTTATTTCTTATACTCTAGAGCAGGCTCGTAGCAGTACAACTAAGTCGTCGTGCTACTACAAAATCGCACAAATGCGAATCTCGACCTGCATGGGCCACCACTAAAAATGTGTCACGACCCGCACCCTAGCTTTAGGGCACGAGACGTGGGTACGTCCAGCCTACGCCGCAGTGTCGGCGGTAGAACGCTGTTCTAGGTCATAATCACATCTAAAACAATATGCTATACTCTCCAGACGGAGGACCAACACATAAGGATACTATCTCAATCACAACTCTAAAGATAGATAACAGCACGATGAAATAGATAAGATAATCCATAAGAGAGAGAACCAGGAGTGATAGTAAAACAGTTCTTATTAAACAAACACAAGATTTCAAATACAACTATAAAACAAACAATAAAGAAAATGAACAAACTCTAGGTAAATACTCCAAGCTACACCAGTGTCCTCTAGGCTAACTGTGAACTCCAAGTACCTGTAAAATTTTATCAACGGGTCCAATCAGGACAGGAACGAGCACATATCTCTCACAATAATTCATATCAGGAATGGACATATAAAGCAAGCTATATAAAACTATACATGAAACATTGTAAAGAGAAATCAACAGGAGAGAAGATATAACTGAGATATAAATATAATAAATAAAGAATATAACCTTCTACGTGAAACAGAGCATGAATTGGTTATGTAAACAGCTTGGATTGCACATGGATACAACTACGGAATACACATGGATAACTACTGGGGATAATGATCACATAACCAACTACACTCTCCCTGCCCCCAACCAATACACAAGGATCAAAGCATGTTATGTTATTGCACATGGATAACAACTACTGTATACATGGAGCTCATATGGTCATGAGTGTACATGAATAACACATGAGTGCACATGGATAAATGTGAATACATGGAGTACATGATGAACATGATAAAGTACATGAAACATGACATACTCGATGTATCCGAGGGGATAACATCGCATGAAAAGATCCAGAGGGTACTGATCCGAGTGAACGTCGTGTCAGCATCAAGTATACTAGTCTATAACAAGAGTACATATCCAAATAAGCATGAAAAGATCAAAGAATGTACTCGCCTGGTAATCCAAGCCGCTGATAAATGTAGATGTCCAACTGGAGTCACAGTGTCCTATTTAGAGCAATCATAAGTCACAAAAGAGTCTAACATGAAATAAGAGTAATCTACAGTGCATTCTATATAGTTCTAGGTCCTTCTAGGTCAAAGTCTAATCAACAAGTCCACTAGATCAACTAAAGTCAAATTAGAGTCGAACTAAAGTCAACTAGTCAAGTTCTAGTTCAATCCGGGTCAAACAAAGCCAATGGTTGACCTATAGTTGACTTTTGGTTAATATAGTCAACCTGGTCAAAGGGGATCAACTCTAGTCTCTAAGTATTAAACTATGAGCTTGTACTAATTCTGAATTACGGAAAAATAGGAATTGACTAACTAATGGTGACACCTAGAGAAAATATCTACAAACATTGTCGGATGATAAAACAAATATCACCAACGTGTCCAGAAGTATCAAATCAGCTAGGATTGCCTGTCCTTAAGTCCAATTCTGGACATAGGGGCAAAATGGTAATTTTATACAAAAACGATGTCCACCGTTGGACCCGCTTTGTACCGAAAAGCGTACCAGAGTCAACGGTCTCTAAAGTCGTCAAACTATATGTCTATGGATCCGGTTTTCCGATACGAACCCAACCGTATGTCCAAAGTTGGATTCCGGTGGGTCGTGCACAAAATCGCCCGTTGAGTGGGACCGTGGGGCCCGCAAAACGACGTTCGATTCGACTGTCTCAGATTTGGACGGTACGGTGAATTTCGACGGATATGCATCAAATTCGTCGCGCACACGCGACCAATTTGAATTCCGTCAAAGTCCACACGACCACGTAACCATTACGCAGCTTTCGATGCGTTCGGTTCACGACCACGTCGTCCGGATTGGCGTGACGCACGTCGTGTGGAACAATTTCAATGTTTTTAAAACAGGTTTTTGGAAAACTTTGGGATTCGATTTCTCGACGCTCAGTCGATGAATTCAAATTCCGCAAAAAGGGTTGTGAAGCCCTACATGGTGTCTAGGACTACCTTTAAATAGTTTTTCTAATAGGTTATTGGGTTGATGATGATTCGTCCGTAAACAGGAGTACTTCGACTGCTTTAATGTCCTATTTTTGAACGGTTATTCGCTCGACTTTGAGTCGATTTCTCCTAGGCTTTTACTGCGATCTATACTAATCTAGTTTATAGGATGTAAAGTAGGTTGGATTGGGAGCATACCCGAAAAGACGGTTTGGCGAACGGTCGATTGTGCGCGAAGATCCTTCGCGACGAAGTTGCTCGTCCGCGGCTGCTGTTGCTCCGCTCCTTTGCACGCACGTACGCGCGCGCGACCAT
This sequence comes from Iris pallida, assembly GCA_029216955.1. Taxonomy (NCBI): domain Eukaryota; kingdom Viridiplantae; phylum Streptophyta; class Magnoliopsida; order Asparagales; family Iridaceae; genus Iris; species Iris pallida. The sequence continues at coordinate 4,041,413 of JANAVB010033817.1, read as the reverse complement.
TCCGGCCGGCGTCGGCCGCCCCCCGGCGGCACGCGTGGCCAGGGTGGTGCGCCAGATCGGGCTGGGGGTGGTGGCGTCGAGTTTGTTAGGGTTTTGCTTAGGTTTCTCTTCATTTTTTCGCTCGGGTTTCCTATATATACACAGAGGTCGGGTTGCTCGGTTTGAAACCGTGGGAAATTTGGTGTGGGCTCGGGTTCTTACAGTTGGGATGATCATGGGTTCGAGTATGGCAAAGCTGGGCTGGGTGTTATTCGTTTAATACTTGGGTTAGGCTCTGTGTAGGGGTGGCTCAGCTGGGCTCATTCTAAGGTGGGCCTGGCTCGGTTTGCTTATGGCTGCTATTGCTGGGATTTGCTAGCTACTGTGGTTTATCCTATGGGCCTGGGCTTGAGCTCCTCTCTACTAAATATATATATATATATATATATATATATATATATATATATATATATATATATATATATATATATATATATATATATATATATATATATATTTATATTATATATATATATATATATTTATATATATATAATATATATATATATATATATATATATATATATATATATATATATATATATATAAATATAAATATATATATATATATATATATATATATATATATATATATATATATATATATATATATATAATACTTATGTCAAATATGCATATTTATACATATATATATATATATAATATATATATATATATATATATTTTATATATATATATATATATATATATATATATATATATATATATATATATATATATATATATATATATATTTTATATATATATATATATATATATATATATATATATATATATATATATATATATATATATATATATATATATATATATATATATATATATATATATATATATATATATAAATATGCATATTTTGACATAAGTATTATATATATATATATATATATATATATATATATATATACACACACATTTTCATATACATATAATATATTTTATATACACATACACATACGCATACATTCATGTATATATTTATATTTACGTATATGTACACACGTATATCATATGTATATATATATATATTTATATACATATTCTTATATATTATCTATATACACACAAAATACCTATATATATTCCTGTATGCATACAAGTATAAGTATACATATACATATATTTATTTATATATACTTACACGTATATAACTTATATATACATATATAAAAAAAATAAATAAATAAATATATATATATATATATGTATATATATATATATATATATATATATATATATATATATATATATATATATATATATATATATATATATATATATATATATATATATATATATATATATATATATATATATATACATATACATATATATATAAATATCTATATATATATATATATATATATATATATATATATATATATCTATATATATATATATATATATATATATATATATATATATATATAAATATATATATATATATTTTATATATATATATATATATATATATATATATATATATATATATATATATATATATATATATATATATATATATATATATATATATATATATATATATATATATATATATATATACACACACACACATTTTCATATACATATAATATATTTTATATACACATACACATACACATACACTCATGTATATATTTATATTTACGTATATGTACACACGTATATCATATGTATATACATATATATTTATATACATATTCTTATATATTATCTATATACACACAAAATACCTATATATATTCCTGTATGCATACAAGTATAAGTATACATATACATATATTTATTTATATATACTTACACGTATATAACTTATATATATACATTCACCTATATTCATAACATAGTGTCTTATTCCTAGAAATATGTATACACCTATATAAGATATATTTATCTATATATATACAAACACTTATACACGTATTTAATATTTATATATACATACATTCACTTCTACATATATATAATATTTATATATATACATATACCAATAAACCCACTAAATAAACTCCATAATACCAATAATCCACAGATAATCCAAAGAGTCTTGGTGGACATATCTGGCCCTAAAAAATTGTACCAATATTCTAAAACTCTTTTTTTTAACAATAACAATAATAATAATAATAATAATAATAATAATAATAATAATAATAATAATAATAATAATAATAATAATACCCATTTTGTATAAATAACGAAATATTTAGGAAATATCGTTAAGTCTACCCAAAAAGCTAGGAAATATTTGTACATACCTAAAAGTATGTCTACATAGGCTTGGGCTTGGTTTGGGTCCAATTTGCACTAGTTTGGTACAACCGGGTACCCTAAAACTAAATATTATAATTAATAAATAAATAATCTTCGATAAGGGTTACGTCGTAACTTGGCCTGGTTTTTCTAGTTAGGACGTCACTATGGCTCGGCCTTCTCTACCAGGGCTAATACACTAGTCAAAGCATGCCACTGCACTACCCGTGCCATAATTCCTAGTCATCTTATACTCCAAATCTCAACCATGGCTAAAATCATCTACCGTAATAATTAACAAAATAATTATTTATAAAACATAATTCACCATTTAAATAAAATAAATAAAATAAAAAATATTTTTAAAAAATTTCGGGAAGGGAGGCTACAGTCAGATTGAAGGAGGAGGGGGAGTAGCGCCCCGAACAACAGCACCGTCCCTTGGCGTCCGCATTCACGATGTGGCGATGCGAGGGCCAACACCACCAAGGCAGCAGCAACAGCAACAGAGGAAGAACCAGCAACCCCTAGCGGGCTGGACTTATTGTGGGAAGGTTGGGCACACTAGAGATGTGTGTCGGACATTGAACGGACAGTGTTTGATATGTGGAAATCTAGATCATCGAGTTACCACCTGTCCCATGAATTCGAGGTCAGGAGGACCAGTGCAACAATTTCCTGCTCTGCCAGCACCAGGGGCAGGCCAGTATCGAGGACCAGCGGCGGCAGTGAGACCGTTGGCACAGCGCCCGTTCATGACACAAGCTCAGATGTTTCGGCAGCAGGGACCGCCGATACAACAATACCAGCTTAGACTACCCCAGCATCAACAAGGCAGGGGCCAGCAGCAGCACCAGGCTAGGCCGCAACATGGAAACCAACAAGGAGGTCGAGGGCAGGCATTCACTCTGTCCTTAGAGGAGGCATTAGCATCGGGAGATGTTGTGGCAGGTTACATTCTCGTCGCCTCATATCCCGCAGTAGCATTGTTTGATTCAGGAGCATCACACTCATTTATATCTGCACAATTTACAACACGACGAGGAATGGAATTCGAGGCATTGCCAGGGAGGTTAAATATACTCATTGGTAATGGGCTCGTAGGAGTTAGTAGAGTTATTCTAGCATGTAGCGTTGTAGTTTGCGGGCATTCCTTACCCGCTCGGTTGATAGAATTTCCTGTTGGAAATTTCGACGTTATCTTAGGCATGGACTGGCTGAAAGACAGTCATGCGACAATAGATTGTCGTAGAGGGAGTGTATCTTTTTATATTCCAGGCATGAAGAGATTCACCTTAGTCAGATCAGAGGCAACTCAGCAAGAGCAGGGAGTAGTAACAGCAATGGAAGAAGTTCAAGTTTCGAAGGTAGTTGAAGAATTTCTAGACGTATTTCCCGAAGAACTTCCAGGGCTACCGCTAGTAAGAGATATTGAGTTCAGTATAGAATTGGCACCTGGAACTAAACCGATATCAGATCGAGTTTACAGAATGGCAGATTCAGAACAGGCCAAGGTATATCAGCACATAGAGAAACTGAAGGAGAAGAAGTTCATCCAAGCTAGCATATCACCATGGGCAGCACCAGTGGTACTTGTGGGGAAGAAGGATGGGTCATCGAGATTATGCATCGATTACAGGAAGCTTAACGCGGCAATAGTAAAGAACAAGTACCCACTACCCAGGATCGATGACTTGTTTGATCAGTTGAGCAAAGCTAGAGTTTTCTCCAAGATAGATCTTCGTGCAGGTTATCACCAAGTAAGGGTTCGGAAGGAGGATATTCCCAAGACAGCATTCAGGTCAAAGTATGGGCATTATGAATTCTTGGTAATGTCGTTTGGTTTGACCAATGCTCCAGCAATATTTATGGATTTGATGAACCGCATCTTTATGCCGTACTTAGATCAATTTATCGTTGTGTTTCTTGACGACATTCTCGTATACTCTGCTAGTGAAGAGGAGCATGAAGACCACCTCAGGAAAGTATTACAGGTTCTGAGAAAGAATCAGTTGTATGCCAAGCTCAACAAGTGTGAGTTTTGGTCGGACCATATTTTATTTTTGGGGCACATCGTATCAGGAGCTGGAGTAGCAGTAGATCCCAAGAAGGTAGAAGCAGTAGAGAGTTGGCCAGTACCCAAGACCGTAGCAGATGTACGAAGTTTCTTGGGATTGGCAGGATATTACAGGAGATTCGTAGCAAACTTTGCAAGACTTTCAGCACCCATGACCCGCTTGACACGAAAGGATGTACCATTTGTCTGGTCAGCATAATACCAGGCATCATTTGAGAATCTGAAGCAGAAGTTGACATCAGCGCCTATTCTTACATTGCCAGTTGGACCCGGAGGTTTTATTGTATATTGTGATGCGTCAGGTAAAGGACTTGGATGTGTCCTCATGCAACATGGAAAGGTAATAGCATATGCATCTAGGCAACTTCGAGACCACAAGAAGAATTACCCAACTCATGACTTGGAGTTGGCGGCAGTAGTATTTGCTTTGAAGCTATGGAGGCATTACTTATATGGTGATCGAGTGGACATGTACACAGACCACAAAAGTTTGAAGTACATCTTTACTCAGAAGGAGCTGAACATGAGGCAGAGAAGATGGTTAGAGCTGATCAAGGATTATGACGTGGAGCTTCAGTATCATCCAGGCAAGGCTAATGTGGTAGCAGACGCTCTTAGCAGGAGAGGCGGCGCATTTATATTGACAACACAGAGGCATATCTTAGAAGACCTTCAGGAGATGGATATCGAAGTTATACTTCCTAGTGATGTAGGAGTTCTAACAAGTCTACAAGTTCAATCCGGCTTGGTAGACAGGATCAAGGCAGCTCAGGCACAGGACCCAAGGATTCAGAAGCTTAGGGCAGAATGTGAGTCAGGACTCAGGAAGGAGATACAAATTCATGAAGATGGTACTCTTAGGTTTGGATCGCGTCTATGTGTGCCTAGTGGAGATATCAGACAGGAGGTTATGGCAGAAGCTCACAGTTTCCAGTATTCTGTACACCCTGGAGGGACCAAGATGTACCAAGATATAAAGCAGCACTTCTGGTGGAACAGAATAAAGAGGGAGATAGCTAGATTTGTTTCCTGTTGCTTGGTATGTCAGCAAGTGAAGGCAGAGCAGCAGAGGCCAGCTGGATTATTGCAACCGCTTCCTATTCCAGAATGGAAATGGGAATATATTACAATGGACTTTGTGACCGGTTTACCGAGGTCACCAAGTGGTAAAGATGCCATTTGGGTGATAGTAGATCGGCTTACGAATGTGGCATACTTTTTTCCTTTTAGAGTAGGGAAATCTACAGAAAAGTTGGCAGAGTTATATATGCAACAGATAGTCTGGCAACATGGAGTCCCTGTCAGTATTGTGTCAGACAGAGATACCCGTTTTACATCCCATTTCTGGAAGAGCTTACATCATAGCCTGGGTACCAAGTTAAGATTTAGTACGGCTTACCATCCCCAGACAGACGGGCAATCAGAAAGAACAATTCAGACTTTGGAGGATATGTTGCGAGCTTGCACTCTAGATTTTGGAGGATCTTGGGAGAGCTACCTGCACTTAGTCGAATTCTCATACAACAATAGTTATCAAGCCAGTATCCAGATGGCGCCATTTGAAGCACTATATGATAAGAAGTGTAGGTCGCCACTGGCATGGGATGATATCGGAGAGAGGAAGATATTAGGCCCGGAAATGATTGTCCAGACAGTTGAAGTGGTCAAAGGAATTAGAGAGCGACTTCGAGTTGCACAGGATCGACATCGTCATTGGGCGGACCAGCATCGTAGGTCGCTAGAGTTTTCTGTTGGGGACCACGTGTTCTCACCTACCCGTGGGGTCATTAGATTTGGCGTTCGTAGGAAGTTGAGTCCGCGGTACGTGGGCCCATTTGTTATCCTTGATCGGATAGGCGATGTTGCTTATCGTTTATCCCTTCCACCTTCGTTACGAGAGGTGCATGACATGTTCCATGTATCTCAGTTACGTAGGTATGTATCGGACCCAAGCCATATCCTTGATCATTCTGAGCTGGTTGTTGGTACCAACCTGTCTTACGAGGAGCAGCATGTGTCTATTTTGGACCGAAGAGAAAAGATACTCAAGAACCGAACAATTAGCCTTGTCCGGGTTGCTTGGGGTTATCACTCTTTAGAAGAGTCAATATGGGAACGTGAGGATGATATCCGATCACGGTATCCGTACCTGTTTGACTCACAAGATATATCTCTTTCTGTATACCTTGATTGTCTTAACTCCTCATGCTTGTCACCTTATGAGTAGAATTACTGGATGTCATCGATAGTTAAACATAGATATGTTACTTGCTAATGGCATTGTAGAATGATTGCTTACTCAAATTGCTTATACTTAGATTAGTTTAGCCCCGATGTTCATATCATGCTTGGATTTGAAATTCCGAGGACGAAATTTTTCTAAGGAGGGTAGAGATGTCACTTCCCGTTCCCGGAATACGTATTCTAAATACATGTACTGCTGGAATGTATTTATTTAATAATTATCATGTATTGTTCTGTATTTAAATTTTTTTAATTTTACGTTAATTATTTTTTTGTATTTTACTTTCTGCATTTTACCTTCTGCTTTGCTTATTGGGTTCGGCCCGAGTTGGTTTAAATTTTGGCCTTGATGGTTCAACATGAACCCAACTCCCCACCTACCACCACTCCTTCATTTAAAGCCTCATCCCCTTTCTCTCTCTTCATTACTTCTTCTCATTTCTCTTCTTCTTTCTCATAACTCCCCCACCAACCTAGGAGGGCTAGGCATGTGCCAACTTGCTTCTTGATGGATTTCTATTTTTGTTGTTTCATAGTCTTCCTCTCAAGATTCTTAGATACTTTAGTACTTAGCATTTTCGATTTCTATGGCTCATTTCATGTAGATCTAAGTTTAATATATTTTCGGAATTTTTAGGTTTTGATCTAATAACTTTTTTATTTTTTAAGTTTTGATAGTTCCATGTTGTAGAAAATTTGATTCTACCCAATTTTGACTATTGGAAGTCCTGATTTCGACTTAATTTGAGTGATTTATGGTCTTTTTGGTTCATAAGTTTTCATGGCCATTAGAGGCTGATTAGAGAAGATGAGCAGTACATACTGTTTCTGGCGCATACTGTTTCTGGCACATGCTGTTTCCGGCACATGTTGTTTCTGGCGCATGTTGTTTTCTGGCGCATGCTGTTTCCGGTGCATGCTGTTTCTGGCGCATGCTGTTTTCTGGCGCATGCTGTTTCTGGCGCATGCTGTTTCCGGCGTATACTATTTCTGATGTATGCTGTTTCCGACGTATGTTGTTTCTGACGCATGCTGTTTCCTGGCGCATGCTGTTTTCCGGCGTATGCTGTTTCTGGCGTATACTGTTTCCGGCGCATGCTGTTTCTGGCGCATGCTGTTTCTGGCGCATGCTATTTCTGGCGCATGTTGTTTCCTGGTGCATGTTGTTTTCTGGCGCATGCTGTTTCTGGCGCATGCTATTTCTGGCGTATGCTGTTTCATGGCGCATGTTGTTTCTGGCGCATGCTGTTTCTGGCGCATACTGTTTCCTGACACGGTCGGCTTAGAGTTGGTGCACGGCGTGCTTTGAAAATGACACTCGGTCCTTCGTCCCATGGCTTGGGAGAAGGAAAAGCTGGTCTTCGCCACAAGCTAAGAGTTAGCCAAATTCATAGGCGTCGTCCGTATGAATGCTTCTTAAAGCATGCACGATCTTTTTGCCCAAGGCGTGGCATAGCCTCTGCTCGCCGATGGGTTAAGTTGTATTGTACGGCTTGTGGCGTAAGTCAAGGCACCTCAAATAACTTGGTTGTTCAAGTCGAACGCGTGCACGGCACGTTCCCACGACGCAAAGCTTGACGCGGCCTTTACTCGTCAAGTTGTTGCAAGGTAAGTTAGGCAAGTTATGTTAAGCTATCAGGAGTAGTAGCAAGCACGGTCCTATGAGTTCAACGGCTGGGTATAACCACATTGTCTCACGATCGTAAGGCCCGTCATATAGAGTATGACTTGGGCGATGGTGTCACTTAGAGTTTCAAGTTGGTCTAAGACACGATGGCACGGACTTAGTGTTTTAAGGCACGGGCCACGGTTGAATTCTTTGAGTTTGGAAAGTGTTTCAAATAGTTGTTCTTGAGTTGAGTGAAATGATAGGGCAAGAAAGAAGAATGCTCACGACTGGGTCGTTGAGGCAAGAAAGAAGAATACTCACGACTGGGTCGTTTAGGCAAGAAAGAAGAATGCTCACGACTGGGTCGCCGAGGCAAGGTCTCAGATGTGAGAAGTGTTGAACTTAGCCCTGAAAGAGTTGGTAACACTAGAAGTAGAATGACTGTGTGAGACGTCAGTTTGAGTCGAGTCTTGTATGGTCATTGGACAACTTGTACAAGGTAAATAAAATAAGCAGTCTCGAGAACGGCGAGGACTTATAGCACGGTCACACGGGAATGGAGCCTTATCGCATAGTTGCGTCTCTGATTTTGGACCATAAGACAAACACGACTTGATAAGTTAATGTTGATGTTGTAAGCACGAGATGGTCTAGAGACACAAAATAGGCCAAGGCGTCTGTCCTAAAATTGATCCTAAAAAAGAGTAGAAAGACAATCATAAAGGGACTATGTTGCACAAAAGTAAATCAAACGTGTTGGTTTTGTATGGGTGGGCGAGGAGCTCATTCCACTAGTACAGTTGAGTACTGACACCCACATAGTTTTCATGTGCAGGCACAGGTAGAAGCTCGTGGCACGGAGCTCGCTTGGATGCGTGAGGCACGGAGTTCCTTGACGATTCGAAGCGTACGACCGCAAGGAATAAAGACTTATACAGGACATAATGTATGGACGTCGCCTTCCGAAGCATCTGCTGGTTCAAGACATGTATTGAGAGATGAGAGAGAGCTGAGTGACTTGTAATGTGAGATGAGTGAGCTTGAGAGACTTGTAATCTTGGCCGTGCGCCCCATTGTAACCTTTGTTTCAATATCAATAAAAGAGTGTTTTGCAATGACTTGTATTTTGTTCTAAATTCTACTGCTATTATTCAATGTCTCTGCTTGGGACTTCTGTGCGACGACCCCGTCGCAGCCGCTGAAATCGACCGTTATGGAATCTGCCTTGTACGAGCGCAATCTAGGCTCGTGCGATATCACGCCTTAGCGAGGACGATCGCTCCTACGGGAGCGGGACGTGACATATACTTTCTACACTTTTGGACTTATGGGCCATATTTACAATAGCTACATAAATATATTCTAACACCCCCCTCAAGTTGGAGCATGCAAGTCACAAATGTCCAACTTACGAAGTAAAGAATCAAACACATGCTTCCCAAGGGACTTAGTGAAGATGTCAGCCAGTTGGAAAGAGGTAGGAACATGCAAGGCTATTACGGTGCCATCCCTAATAGCGTCATAAACAAAACGTAATTCCACCTCAATATGGTTACTGCGCTCATGAAATACCGGGTTCTGAGCCAGGTGCAGGGCCGACTGACTGTCACAATACACCTACATAACAGACTCCTGGCGTACTCCCAAACACACCAATAACTCCTTCAACCATTTCAACTCACAAACAAGCGCAGCAAGAGATCGGTATTCAGCTTCAGCAGAAGATCGTGAAACAGTTGGTTATTTCTTTGTCTTCCAAGAGATATGAGACCCTCCCAGAAACACCAACCAGCGTGTACAGAGCGGCGAGTCAAGGGATAACTAGCCCAGTCGGAATCACACCAACCAGAAAGACGGAGATCACAATCAGCTTTCAAAAGAATACCCTGTCCCGGGGCATTTTTGAGATATCTGACAACTCTCAAAGCTGCGTGTCAATGATCTTGTCGAGGCTACTGTAAGAATTGAGACAATATATGTACGACATAGGCTAAGTCAGGGCAAGTAAATGATAGATAAATCAACGTCCCAACCAGTCTCTATAAGTCTCAACATCCGTCATCTTTGGACTAGTCGATTCTGCCTGCTTGTGATTCGGCTCCATGGAAAAGCCGACAGGCCGAGACCCCATCAAGCCACATTCTGAAATGATGTCCAAAGCATACTTCCTTTGACATAAGAAAATTCCTTCTGCACTCCGAGCCACCTCTATGCCAAGAAAATACTTCAATACACCAAGGTCCTTCATGTGAAAGCAAGAACAAAGGTACATTTTGAAATCATCTAAAGTACCTGAAATCATTACCAGACACAATCATATCATCCGCATAAATCAAAACATGCAACTCTACCTTTTCTTTAAAACGAGAGAAAAGGGAATAATCTGAATGAGATTGAATAAATTCATAGGATATCAGAGAGGCGGCAAACTTAGCAAACCAACAACGTGGTGCCTGTTTCAATCCATATAGAGACTTACGCAGGCGACACACTTTGTTGGGTTCACTATATGAAAAACCTGGCGGCAACTTCATATACACTTCCTCTATCAGATTTCCATAAAGAAAGGCATTCTGCACATCCATCTGGTGTAAAGTTCAGCCTCTCACAGCTGCAATAGCCAAGAATGCCCTAACTGTAGGCATCTTAGCTACCGGGACAAATGTCTCTGATTAGTCGATCCCCTCAACCTGATGATTATCGAACACAACCAGCCTGGCCTTTAAGAGCTCAACACTGCCATATGAGTTGTACTTTATTTTGTACACCCATCTGCTTTCCAATGCATTCTTCTTAGGAGGCAAATCAACAAGACTCCTTGTCCCATTATTTTCAAGAGCTTGTATTTCAGTTTGCATAGCCTCACGCCAGCCTGAATCTTGCAAGGCCTGGCAATATGAAGTAGGCTCAACACCTGCAGTGATAGCTGCAAGAAAATCTCTGTGTCCAGCAGTAAATATGTCATAACTCAGAAATTGTGTTAGAGGATACGAAGTACCTGAGAAAGTGATGGGAACAGATGAACTGAGGTGAAGGGGGGACTTTTACTTCGAACAGTATTCGTCATAAAATCCTGCAATTGCACTGACTGTGATTTCTTTCTCATTCCTCTGCCCAATATAATCTTGTCGGGTACCTCTGGCAACACTGTATCCCCTGTATCGTCAGTAGTACATGCATCAGCCACATCGGCCCCTCCTGTCAATACTTCAGCATCTGCCTCTGCATCCTCGCCACCCGGGGCCAATCCGCCATCAACCACTTCGACCTCGACAACCACAGCCGGCATTGTCCCAAAAACCTCTATATCGTCTCCAGGCACCTCAACACATGCATGTCGTATCGCAGAAGATAGGTCGCTAGCAGAGCCACACCCAGGGAACTCTTTTTTATCAAAAGTAATATCACGGGACACAAAAAATTCTCCAGTCTTTAAATCATACAGCTTCCATCCCTTTTTATCAAGAGGATACCCAACAAAGATACATTTTCTACTCCTGCTGGCAAAATTATCATGTCTGGATCTCAAATCATACGTATAGCACAAACAACCAAAAATACGAAGATGATCATACGAAGGAGAAGAACCATATAAAACTTCATAAGGAGACTTAAAATGCAAGACACTAGAAGGTGTTCTATTTATCAAATAACATGCACCCAGAACACATTTCCCTCAAAAATCTACAGAAAGAGAACCCTGAAATCTTAATGCCCTGGCTACATTTAAAATATATCGATGCTTTCTTTCCACCATTCCATTCTGTTGTGGTGTCCCTACACAGGATATTTGGAACAATATACCTTGAGATGAAAAATAATCTCATAAACAATTAAATTCAGTGCACTCCGCACACGACGTATATCAGCCCCAAACTGACGCTTCACCATAGCAATGAATTTAAGAAACATAGAATAAACAACACACTTATCATTCAATAAAATAACCCAAACAGCTCTAGAAAAATCATCCACTAAAGTCAAAAAATATCGTGCCCCACTAGATGACGGAACACGATATGGTCTCCACAGATCACATTGTATAAGATCAAAGCATCTCAAAGCATGACTACTACTATCAGGAAAAGCATCACGAGTCTGTTTAGCTTGATGACAAATATCACAAGCCCTATAAGAAAATACACTATTACCAGAGAGAAAAGGTAAAGTCTGTATTACTTTATCTGAAGGATGCCCTAGTCTACTATGCCAAACCTCCGAATTACTCTCTCTGTAAGCCAGGACGAAGCCAAAGAAGCTGGAACCTCCCCCAAGAAGTAAAGTCCACCCCTTTGTTCACCTGCACTAATCACCATCCTCGTACTTCGGTGCTGAACAAAACACAAATTAGGAGTAAATAACATATCACAATTTCGGACACCAATCAATTGAGAGACTGAAATCAAATTGCAAGTCAATGTCGGAACATAAAGAACATCCATCAGCACCAATGAATCAGTCAAAAACACTTTACCTCTTAGAACAGCGTCAATATTGCTCCCATCAGGCAGAATCACAGGACATATATGACCCTCAAAGCAATCAACTAAACAGTCACGAGAACCTGTCGCATGAAGAGTAGCACCAGTATCGAATATCCAAGAGACAGGAGAATTCTTACCCATCAGACGATCAGAGTTTGAAGATCCAGAGTTGGAAGGAGTGTCGTTACCCAGCAAGCTCATCAGTTTCTGCCATTGTTCACCTGAGAGTGGTGAATGATACCCTCCATGTATCATATCCGAACTCCCAGCTGCAAGACCAGCGGTGACAACGCGACCAGAAGCGGCGACATGATGAATAACACCAGCTCCACCAGCACCGCGTCCCCCCTTACACCTCAGCCGTGTTGACGGACCTCTGCCACCACCAGCACCACGTCCGCCCTCACGCCGAGGACGAGTCTTCCACCACTCTGGATAGCCATTCTTCACAAAGCAATTTGCAAGATCATGACATATTTTCTTGCAATAAGTACAGATCATACCTGATTTATCCATGTAATCAGAGGTTCTACTATTAGAAGTAGTAGAAAGTCGAGGTGAAGTCTTGATAGCCAGCGCCAACACCTCCTCAGTAGCGGATTGGATAGGAGATTTTCGTATATCCTCCTCCTCACGGACTGCTTGATATGCCCGATCTAAACTTGGCTGAGGATCCTGAGCCAAAATATTAGATTGGGTATGACCATACAACTCAGCATTCAACCCATACATAAAGTTCTGAAAGTGGTCTTCATCCCTCATAGCCTGTAGTTTTGCAGCAAGTTCACCATAGGTACAAATAGGTAACGGGAAATAAGCAGCTTGTTCATCCCACAAAGACTGCAAATTTCCAAAGTAGGTTTCCACAGACATCGAAACCGTTTGTTTACACTCAGCCAAAGCCACCTTAATTTGTTGCTTACGAGTGCCATTGCTGACAATAAATCTTTTCTCCAACAAGTTTCACAATGGATAAATTTCCTCAAAGTACGACAAAGATTTCTTCAGGGGCAGATCAATGGTATTAAGAACCCATTGAACCAATAGCGCTTGCACACAGCTCCAATCAAGCAATTTACTAGCATCATTAACAGGTTTGATTTCAGCACCTTCAAGAAAGGTGATCTTTCGCCTAGAGATCAGGGAGAGACGAATCGACCGAGACCACTCAGCATAATTCGGGCCACGGAAAATAATAGGAGTAATAATATTTCCTGGTTGATCAGTAGAACTCAGAAAATACGGATCCTTCGGATTCGAATAATTTGGGTTGTGTGTACCTCCACCGTCGGAGCCGCCAGTCGCGATGGAGAAGTTGGACGCAGCATCATCAGTCATCCCCGAAGTCGGATCGGACGAGATTCAGATCGTACAGGATCCGAGACGGACGTGATCAGGGACGGATCAGCAGAACATGAATGGCGCAGACGACGCGAACGGTGGGAACGGCGCGGACAGCTCGGTCGGCAGAACCTGGACGGCACGGACGACAGAACCCGGACGACGCAGACGGCACGGTCGGCGTGGACGGATGGTCGGCACGGACGGACGGACGGACGGACGGACGGACTGTCGGCTCGGACGGCGCTGACGGACGGCGCGGACGGATGGACGGACGGACGGTCTGCGCGGACGGATGGACGGACGGACGGTCTGCGCGGACGGCGCGGACGGCGGACGGTCGGCGCGGACGGCGCCGAATGGAGCAGTCGCGCGGCTTCTAGGAACGGCGCGGACGTTCGAGGTCGGGCGACGGATCGGCCGCGGAGAAGACGAGGAGTATTTGTGGAGGTTTGCGGCTAGGATTTTTTGGGAGGCTCTGATACCATGTAGGAAATAATAATGCCTTATTTCATTGATTGGAGCTGATTACAATATATATACTTTCTACATTATTGGGCTTATGGGCCATATTTACAATAGCTACATAAATATAATCTAACAAATATCCATATTTTAGGAATGTTTGAATTATGTGATAAATCATAAATGTTTAACATTGAAATTATTAGCTATTAATATGAGTAAAAGTTATTAATTTATATCCCACACGAGTTTGCTACAGAAGAATGGGCAAGATGGTAACGAAAGGAAACATCTCAAAAAGAAATGATGATTAATACGTTCACATGCATGAACATACAAACATAATCAATTTCTAAATTACTAAAAGTAATTTGTTTAATAATCTACAAAGTGCTGGTACTTTGTACATAATGGACAATACAATTAGCAATCGACATCTTCCATCATTTTTTTTGTTATGCAATCATCAAGAAAACACTGTTGCCAAAAACCAATGTTTTGATGTTTATAATACATTAAGATAAAAAATGGAGGCAGATAGAGATGAATGGTGACCGTTTACAAATATAACAAAATATTCCCGACCAATAGCATTGTGTGGATGAAAACAAACAATTTCAAAGGCAGATCTAATTCAATGGAAGCATAACTTATAAAAAAAAATATTATTTCAGTCCAAGCATGAAGTTTCATTACTTTTTGTATCAAGTTCAGGCTGGGGCGGACGCAGGAATTTAGGAGAGAGGGGTCGACCTTAACCGTAAACGTAAAAAAAGTCCAAAATTAAAATCACATACTAAAAAATAGCATATCCATGAATATTTTTTCTTAATACAGGATCGATAAGACGCTCAATCAAGTTGATCTCTATGCGAGGGACCTGAGTAAGCATAGGAGGAGTGGAGTGATAAACTTCTTGTTGATTTCTTGGATAAACATTCACATTTGCAGACTTTGGTGTTGACGCTTTAGAAAGAAAGAAAATTTTGCATCCTGAAATAGTGAATGAAACCTAATTTATCTTTCATTTTTTATCTTTAAAGTAAGATAATTTTAATTATTTCATACGTAGTCTACATAATGTAGAATCTAGACCTAACCAAGTAAGTACTGCTAGTCTAATTAAGGAGCAAGCAAAGGTGATACGAAAAACTGATAGAATGATGATGTATGACTCTTTCCTTTCTTGAAACTGAAAAAATAAAAATAAAAATAAAGAACAGGATCAGTCAGTTATAAAAGTGTAGAGAGAGTAGGTAGACTAAATATTAGATTGTTTGTGTATGTTTGAATGCAGAATATGTTGTCATGCATATAATGTTCATGGTCATGTTATCAAAAAATAAAGAACATGATCAGTGATTCAGTCAGTTATCAAAGTAAAAGAGGAACTGAGGAAGAATATACTTTGGAGATGATTTTTTCACACAGAGAAGAAGTTGAGAGCAATGTCAGTAACTAAAGTTAACTATTCTTCTAAAGACACCACCGTCTACACTCTTCATATATAATGCAGACCGAAGACACCATTGTCTTCTGAGTGACAGCAAGGGGTGGGTAAGTGTGTGCAATCAGGTGTGTGCAGCTAGGTCACTTGACAGGTCTAAGTAGTGTGCAGGTGCAGTTAAGTGTATACACAATGTGTGCAGCTAGCCTAGGTGTAGGGGTGAGCAGTGTGTGCAGTGATATGACATTGATAGTTGTGAGAGCTAGGTGTAGGAGTATAGCAAAGTTACAGCAGTAAAAAAAATTAAAAATTTTAGTGGGGTCACCTGACCCCACATGCCCCATGGTAGGTCCGCCCATGAGTTCAGCCATAGATGCAGTTATTATGCATGGTTTGACATCAAGTTTAACTAATGTAATATGGATAGAAACTATTGCGAGACACACCAGGTCTTGTCAGAGTCAATTGTGTACATCTTTCAACTCTTTCTAATGACTGAAACCTACCAGTTCACTTTGATTTATCACATCCTACTTATCTCTCCTCATATGTTAAATAAAACATGTAACCGATATGCGCAGAATTTGATATGCACTTATCTTGTGTTCGGGGGCTAGATATGGCCAAGAGCAATCCGCTCTAAACGAGGACAAGCCAATGAGATGTTTCATCGAGCATCTTTGGGGCGTCAAGGGCGATGATAATGATTTCACCATGGTGATGCAACAGCCGAACAAAGGAGGCTAGGTTGGCCTCTCTTGAGAAATGGTGCTTTCTTCAAGAGCTTCCTCGAGCGATGGTAACCGATGACCCGTACCTTTCTTTTGGTAGAATTTTCTGGGAAATCGTGCTAATAACGTGTAGTAAAAATTAGAGATAAACAGAAGAAATTGGTTGCTAAAAATCTGTACAGGATTATTTTCATTAATGATATATATATAAAAAGGAATAAGATAGAGGTAGTTGTGGTTATGGATAAGGGCATCCATATTTGGATTTATCCAAATCACAACAGTAGGGAACAAATAAAAATAACATATGACTTCTTCTTAGGATGTGCTGATCGGTTGAAGAGAAGCATTTTATTTATAGACCTAGCCTAATTTGTAATAGATGCATTTCTATAAACATTCCCAATAATTTTATAATAATAATAATAATAATAATAATATTATTATTATTATTATTATTATTATTATTATTATTATTATTATTATTATTATTATTATTATTTCGTTTTCATTCCTAATTTTTGGCCCTCTCTTTTTGCACCTAGGCTGTGTGGACACCTCATGGGCTAACTGTCATGAGATGAGCCTATGAGGGCCACTTGGCCTCCTAATCCCAAACTTACATGGTATGATCCCCTCCTCAGCCCAAAGCTTAGAAGAGAGTGAGAACGAGAAGAGGGTCAATATAACTAACCATCTCTCTCCCATATGCTTCCTCTCTACCCCTCACTCGGCCGTCCCCCACTCTCACTCCCCTCCCTCTCTCCCTGCTCCATACCACCACCTACCCCTTTCCTCTCTTGCACTCTCCCTTGATTTTGCCACCTCTCATATGCCCCCTGCCTACCTCTGCCTCTTCCCCTTAGTTGCTCAAGCCGCCTCCCTCTTTTTTGCCCCCACCACACTCCTCTTGCCTTTCCCTCTCCATGTCCCTCTCACTCCTGACTTCTCATCTGCTCCTGCAACTGTCGACCCTACCTCCCCTCTTCCTCATGACCCATAGCTGAAGCAACCTCTGGGGACGGTGTTAGTAGACCATGTTATTGCCGGGACACAATTTTTCGATGGAAAACTGAGAATATGAAACAATTGTAAAAATAATGTTCCAACGTAACACTTTTAGGAAGGTTGCGTAAGTATAACAAAGATCTAAAAAGATATCGTTATGATATTACGAGAATCTAAAAAAATTTTGTAATCAACAACAACCAGATTGTAGTACTTCTAAAAAGAAGATACAATCAGAATTACTGGCAGCAACGAAGAAGGTGACTGGCAAAAGATGTAAGAAGGCCTGCTGGGGTGAATGATCACCGTTGCTCAAAGCTTTATTCGCCCTACACGAACAGCTTCCAGGAACCAGCAAGTTCGTCGGAGAACTTGGAACACTGCTGCTCTTCTGACTCCTCGGATGGACACGAACTCCCGTACAAAAATAACGCTGGTACGGCGCCTTTCTCCTCTCTCTTCGAAGGCTACTGGAAGATCAGAACTGTGTTAAAGAACACGTCTGAATACTCTGTTTACTTGTGCTAAAGAACACTCATAAACTTTCTGTGGTGGCTTCTCTTTCTATTCTATAATGAGCCTTGAGAGAGAGGATGCCTTATATAGGCCCTGCAGCAACTGGTCGGTTGCCACAAAGTTAGGGACGTGGTAATAACCACCCCGAACATGTAGCAACCGCCCAGAACATACAAACGTACGTTCTGCTGCCAACTGCGCACACTGTGCAACCAGCGCAAACCGAGCAACCTGCACAACCCAGCACAACCCTGCGCAACCCAGCGCAACCCAGCGCACCCAAGCGCAACCTGAGCGTAACCTGGGCGCGCACCTGGGCAGCGCAACTGGGCTTACGCACCTGGGCATGCACAACTGGGCTTGCGCAACGTGGCTGCGCAAGTGGCTCGCGCAACGAGCGTAACTAAAGTGCACTATGCACCTAGCGACGATGCTGACGTGCTAAGTGTAAAGTGCGCCAAAAAAAATGCCACATTACGCCTCATGAGCCCGAGTTCGAGTTCGAGTCCGAGTCCGAGTCGTTAAGCCCCTACGGATCTTAGCTCCCATGAAAATGAATTTCCCAAGAGCAAAAAGCATGAATGCTTTTATTGTTGATTTAGTCCTTTTCCTATTAGAAAAAAACTCCACATGGCACACCCATGTGCACCTCCACACCACATGTGCATCTCTAAAATAGGAAAGCTATTATATAGAGATACAACTCCTTTGGTCTAGCCGATATGGGACTAAAATTCACTTAGAAAAAGACCAAACTCCAACAATCCCCCACATATCTATATATATATGGGTATAAGTGTTCCCCACAGTAACTTTCCATCATGCATTAGGAGAGATGTCGCTTACGACTTGAATCTTCCCGTGTGGATCAAACAACAGACTATAATACAAGAATGGACTAAGCCTTGAATTCTGCATCATAACTGAAATTTTTTTCACTCACATAATGTAGTTACGTGTGCTTCTGGCTACACATTTAAAGGCCCTGTGCCAGCCTGGTTTCAGTGTATAATTTTGGACGTCTACAAGTTTACCCTCAAGAGATGGCCTGATATCTCTTTGTCCATATACTATAGGTGAGTTCATTATAAAGAGACATGGCATGAAGCGCTTTGCGCTTCCCTTGCGGTGCTACGCCGCTATGACATGGCATAAAGCTGAGGCCTTACCCCGTACCGGAAACCTCATCGTAGTGTCATACTACTGTAGCATGAGGCAACCGCCTCTTTGTAGTACCAAACTACCCAGCATGAAGCCTTAGGCTCCCTTGCGGTGTTACTCCGCAACAACATGGCTTGCAAGGCCAAGGCTTTATTCCTAACCGGGTACCTCATCATGGTGTCGTGCCACTGTAACATGAGGAACTCTTCCTTTTTGTAGTACTGACTACACCCCTCTTTATTTTTAACATACAGTATTAGGCTAACTGCCTATTTGTGGTGCTACGCCGCTGTGTCTTGGCCTGCAAAGTCGAGGCTTTATCCTATTCCTGGGCAGCACCCTACATATAGGAACCTAATTATGGAGTCACCCCACTGTAGCATGGAGTTTCACTCCTTGTAGTACTGCTCTACCGTGCTTCCTGTAAAGCACACCAGACATTCACTCTACCTGAGAACTCATTAAGGCAATTAAGCCAACCTTCCCACAGGAACCGTTTTCTGCAGAAAACAACAGTAGACAACAGTGGTTATAGGTCCGTAACCTCTCCATGCCCAATCGAACATGTACCCACCGTTCCTGATATTCTTCCGATTAGTGATCCTCCCTTGAACCAAAAGCTAGATGCCTAGTAGATAAATCTTTGAACTAATAGCATAAAACTTTATGGTAGGAATACAATAATACAATATCAGAATGCCTTCAAGCCTATTTTACAAGGTGTGTCATCGACTAGCTGGGGCTTGAGGCCCTTGGTGAACGGATCTGCCAGGTTCTCCTGACTCCGAACATCAATAACTGCAATAACACCTCTCTTGATAAGTTCGTGTACTGCCCTGTGCTTCAACCGCACAGTCCTCTTCTTTCCGTTGAAGAGGTCATTTGATGCCATCGCCGCAGTCGCCTGGTTGTCGCAGTATATCGGTATCGCCGGTATTTACGCCCCAACCATTGGAAGATCATACATGAGCTCCCGAAGCCATTCTGCTTCCTCGGCTGCGATATCAAGTGCAAAGAACTCAGATTCTATGGATGACCGCGAGAGCATAGTCTGCTTCTTCGACTTCCACGATATAGCAGCTCCATCCATTGTGAAAATAAATCCACCTGTGGACCTCTCGCTCTCTACCTCTGAGCACCAGCTGGCATCACTGAAGCCTTCCACTATCGGCAGATCTTCGCTGTAGTACAGTACATATGTCCGAGTCTTCTTGAGATATCTCATAACCCGTTTCACAGCTTTCCAGTGTTCAGCACCTGGGTTGCTCATGAAACGACTCAGCATTCCCACGATGAAAGCTATGTCAGGCCTTGTGGCAGTAGTAGCATACATCAAACTTTCGATTACGCTTGCATACTCCAGCTGCCTGACGCTTTCTCCTGAATTAGGCTTCAGCTTCAGATCACACCTGTACGGCGTATCGATCCCTAGAAGATCCCGATACCCATAACGAGTGATCATGTTCTCAATATATTGAGACTGTGACAGCGCTAGTCCAGTGTCTATCCGGATGATCTTGATCCCTAAGATCACATCAGCTTCCCCCAAGTCCTTCATACTGAACTTGCTTGAGATAAACTTCTTTGTCACCGTGACACAGCTAATATCCGTACCTAGGATAAGCATATCGTCCACGTACAGACAAACGATCACACCTCTTCCATCAGCGAACTTCGTGTAAACACACTTGTCCGTATCGCTGACCATATAGCCATTTAACCTTATAACTTTGTCAAATTTCTCATGCCACATCTTGGGAGCCTGTTTAAGACCGTACAAGGATTTCACCAACTTGCAGACTTTATCTTCAAGACCCCTGATGACAAATCCCTCTGGCTGTTGCATGTAAATCTCTTCGGTCAGCTCACCATTTAGAAAAGTCGTATTCACATCCATCTGAGGTATCACCATCTTATGTATTGCTGCAAGAGCAATCAACATTCTGATGGTGGTCATCCGGGCTACTGGAGTATACGCGTCAAAATAGTCAATCCCCTGCTTCTGAGAAAATCCCTTGGCTACCAACCTAGCCTTGAACTTGTCAATAGTTCCGTCTGCTTTCATCTTCTTCTTGAAGATCCATTTGCATCCGATGGGTTTCGCTCCTTCAGGAAGATCAACCAACACCCAAGTGTTATTTGAGGTGATGGAATCAATTTTATTGTCAATCGCCTCCTTCCAGAAAATCGCGTCTCTAGTCTTCATCGCGTCATCATAGGTAAGCGGATCTGCTTCCACATGACAGGTGACAAAGTCACTTCCGAAGTCCTTCGGCCTCCTCACTCACTTCATTGACGGCTCAGCGAGATCTGGTTCAACTGTTGTTTTAACAACATCTTCTTAGACCACATCTTCATTGAAGACCTGCGCGCCCTCATTGTTCTTCGGAACATCCGCAAGAACAATATTCTTGTGCCTTGCAAATTTATCTTCAAAAAATTTTGCGTCGTGAGATTCAATGATATGATTTGACTCAATATCAAGAAATCTCCGAGCATCACTCTTCTCGGCATACCCCAAGAAGATCGTCTTAGTAGTCCTTGTCCCAAGCTTCTGAATCTTCAGATCTGGAAGCTTGACATATGCCAGACACCCCCACACTCGAATGACATTCAAGTTAGGTCTGACCTTGAACCAGAGTTCATGAGGAGTAAAATCTGAAGTTGCATGAGGCACTCTATTTAAAATAAAAGTGGCCGTCAATGCAGCTTCTCCCCAGTAGCATTTAGAAAGTCCAGCAGTCAACAACATAGAGTTAATTATTTCTGTTAACGTTCTGTTCTTTCTCTCTACTACTCCATTTGATTGAGGAGAGTACGGAGCCGTAGTCTTATTGACAATTCTATGTTCTTTGCAGAACGATGCGAATTTATAAGACCTGTACTCCCCACCTCGATCACTTTTTATCCTTTTGAGTTGTTGTCCAGTCTGCCGCTCAGCTTCGGCTCTGAACTCCTTGAACTTCTCGAATGCTTCGTCTTTAGCCTTCAGCAAGTAGACGAACGCATACTTTGAGAAGTCATCGATGAAGATTATGAAATACTTCATCCCGGTCTTTGTAGAGAACTGTTTGAAGTCACAGATATCAGAGTGTACCAACTCCAGAAGATCTGTACTTCGATTAACCCGAGGAAAGGGTATCCTTGTGATCTTTGTTTAAGCACAAACTTCACATTTCTCTACCTTACCCCCACACTTGGAGATAAGTCCTAGACTAGATATTCTGTTTATTCGTTTACAATGAACATATCCTAGCATATTATGCCACAACTCAAGAGTATAATCAGAATGAGTGACTTCATTAATCACATTAATTACATTGGACTGATTTACAAGCTGAATTTTGAACATTCCTTCGGTATAAAAAGCTTTCCCGAAATATGTTCCTTTGATAGACATCATAATCTGTCCAGCATTGATGTCCATCCTGAGGCCTGCTTTGCAGAGTAGGCCTCCTGAGATCAGGTTCTTGGCGATAGCAGGTACGTGCTTCACGCCTTGAAGCGTCAGAGACTTTCCCGAAGTCAGCTTCAACACCACCGTCCCAATCCCGAGCACTTCAGCTTGTGCCTGGTTCGCCATCATAACCACTTCAGAAGTAGGTGTATAGGTGGTGAACCACTCCTTACTGGAGCAGACATGGCAGGAGGCTCCAGTGTCTACCCACCAGTCAGAGTCAGTCCTTACCGCATCAACCTGTGCAATCATAGCAACAATGTCAGTGATCATAGATACCTTACTAGGCTCTCCTTGCTCTGATTGCTTGGTTTTTACTTTGCACTCATTCTTAAAGTGGCCCTTCTTGCCACACTTGAAGCAAGGCATTTGAGACTTTGGCTTCTTTTTCTTGATAGAAGTTCCCTTGACTTTAAGATTGTCAGGGTCCTTCTTCTTGCTGTGGAAAGCCGCCTGCTTTCCCCTTGGTTCCTTGGTATGAACCATATTGGCGTTAGCCAATTGCTTGGACAGTGCGTCCACCTTCAGTTGAGCCCGCATCTGGTCCTCAACATAGATTTCCTGTAGGAGATCTTCAAGGGTGATCTACAGCTTCTTCCTATGCATGTTTGCATAGAACTTGCTCCACCCAGCGGGGAGCTTTGAGACAATCCCTCCAACAACAAACTTGTCTGGGAGGGGCATTGCCTCGTCTTCCAACTTCTGTCGTAGTTTCAGGAACTCCTTCACCCGCGGTAGCATAGACTTTTCGTCCTCAAAGAACCACTTGTGATATTTTTCAACCACAAATATTTTACTGCGGTTCTTGTCTTCTTCGTAGAGTTTTTCTAGAGACTCCCATATGTCTCTAGCGATATTCTTCTTAGAATAGGATTCTGCAAGGGAATCCTCCATAGCATTCAGGATAAGCAGCCTGCAAATGCTATTTTTTCTTCTCCACTTGGCCTGAAGTTTAGTAGCCGCGGTGATTGCGGCAGCAGACCCAACATCTGGAATAGTAGGTTCTTCCTCCAGAAGCACGTGATCCACGTCTCTGAGTTGAAGAGTGAAAAAAACCTTCCTCTTCCAGACTTGATAATGCTCTCCATCAAACTTTTCTAATTTGCAAAAGTCAGTATTGAGGAGTGAAGCATTAATGTTTTCCATCGTAGCAATAAAGCTTTGAGATTGTTATTGCCGGGGCACAATTTTTCGATGGAAAACTGAGAATATGAAACAATTGTAAAAACAATGTTCCAACGCAACACTTCTAGGAAGGTTGCGTAAGTATAACGAAGATCTAAAAAGATATCGTTATAATATTACAATAATCTAAAAAGATTTTGTAATCAACAGCAACCAGATCGTAGTACTTCTAAAAAGAAGATACAATCAGAATTACTGGCAGCAACGAAGAAGGTGACTGGCAGAAGATGGAAGAAGGCCTGCTGGGGTGAATGATCACCGTTGCTCAAAGCTTTATTCGCCCTACACGAACAGCTTCCAGGAACAAGCAAGTTCGTCGGAGAACTTGGAACACTGCTGCTCTTCTGACTCCTCGGATGGACACCCGTACAAAAGCAACGCTGGTGCGACGCCTTTCCTCTCTCTCTTCGAAAGCTACTGGAAGATCAGAACTGTGTTAAAGAACACGTCTGAATACTCTGTTTACTTGTGCTAAAGAACACTCATAAACTTTCTGTGGTGGCTTCTCTTTCTATTCTGTAATGAGCCTTGAGAGAGAGGATGCCTTATATAGGCCCTGCAGCAACTGGTCGGTTGCCACAAAGTTAGGGACGTGGTAATAACTATCCCGAACATGTAGCAACCGCCCAGAACATGCAAACGTACGTTCTGCTGCCAACTGTGCACACTGCGCAACCAGCGCAACCAGCGCAACCCAGCACAACCCAGCGCAACCCAGCGCACCCAAGCGTAACCTGAGCGCAACCTGGGCGCGCACCTGGGCTTGCGCAACGTGGCTCGCACAACGAGCGCAACTAAAGCGCACTATGCGCCTAGCGACGATGCTGACGTGCTAAGTGCAAAGTGCGCCAACAAAATGCCACATTACACCTCATGAGCCCATGAGCCCGAGTCCGAGTCCGAGTCGCTAAGCCCCTACGGAGCTTAGCTCCCATGGAAATAAATTTCCCAAGAGCAAAAAGCATGAATGCTTTTATTGTTGATTTAGTCCTTTTTCCATTAGAAAAATAACCCCACATGGCACATCCATGTGCACCTCCACACCACATGTGCATCTCTAAAATAGGAAAGCTATTATATAGAGATACAACTCCTTTGGTCTAGCTGATGCGGGACTAAAATTCACTTAGAAAAAGACCAAACTCTAACCGACCACTCCTTTACAACTTGTCAAACCCAATTTCTTATTCTTTTTCTCTTAATAAAAAATTTTAGAAAATTTTCTATTATTTGTTATTAAACATAAACTATTATTTTGGTGTTCCAGCCAATTATTGAAGGTTTAAATCTAATTTCCAAAATATATATTCTAATTAGATTCTTAAGTCGAGCTAATAATTAGTAGTCTAATTAGGTTAGTTAGTAACTAAATAAGCTTCTAGAAAGATTATTTCAATTTTGAATTAATTTGAATTAGTATAAATTTGTAGAAAATTTCTAGGAAACTTCCTTGTTTCTAGCGGGAACTTAAGATTCCTCTTAGCCAATTAGAGTCCCAAATCTAAGTCTAAATTCAAACTAATTATATTTTGCAGGGAAAATGAAATGAAAATTAAGAAAAAAAAATGTGTTATGAAAATCCAAAATTGTTATGTATATTCTAAATCTTCATTTAGTTATAACTGTGAGAAATTGATTTTTAGAACTCATTCACTCTCCCGCTCTTCTTGACATCGAGACTAATCTTGATCTCCTCTCTCTTCTTCCAGATCCAACTATTCTCCAGCGATGAGCGTTGAAATGTCTTCGAGTTAAAGAGTACCCGTGGATGGATTTCAATTTAGAGTTCAAGAAAGAGTGCCCCATATACTAGTTCATAAGAGGGTACCATCTGCACCAGTTCAGATAGAGTACCCATGGATGGATTTCAACTTATGGAGGTACTACAAGGGTTAATAGAGACATAGAGGATCCAGGCTGAGGTTCAACGAAAGTAGATCACTATATTGAAAAAGGCATTCGAGAATACCTATCTTGTAGCTGCAGTACCTATGGACATAGTCGCTACCCAATAGTTTCCCCAGCCGAAAGTAGAGAACATTCTTGACTTCAAGAAGGTAGATCCCCCTAATTGATATGGCACTGAGGGGATTCTAAGAATATAATACCGTATATGGAGCGACTACTAAAGGTCGCACAAATTTCCACTACAACAAATATGACCTACAATAGTATGCGCCGAACGCTATAAAAAGCCTTCTATAGCGTATTTTGTCTGCTATAATTGCGCCTGCTATAGTAAGTGAACGCTGTAACATTATAGCGTTCTTGAATATTGTAGATAGATTATAGCGTTCTTGAATGCTGTGGATAGTTTATAGCGTTCGTGAATGTTGTAGATTGGTTATAGTGTTCATGAACGTTGTGGATGGTCTATAGCGTTCTTGAATGCTGTTCATGAATAATAGCATTCATGAATGTTGTAGATGGTGCATAGCATTCTTTAATGTTGTCAATTTATTATAGCATTTCTGAACGCTGTCGATTCTTTTATAGCTTTTTGAGTGCTATAAATCTGCTACACAATTTTATATCTTAATAAACTGTTCTGTATCACATACAATTAACCTGTGCATCATAAAAATTCATGCTGAATCACAATTTTGATTTCAACAATTTCAATCGCAACTTCCATTTCGATCAATCAAGATATAAAAAAGGTTTGCCAAAATAAATAAATTCATACATTTTTTATTAAAACATTCAAGGTATACAAAAAGTTGTTGTATGCCTAAAGTGATCGAAATAGTAGTCAAAAATAAATATTTCATGTAAAAAGAATCCAAGATGTACAAAATGTTTGTAACGCTAGTCCAAAATCCAACTAAACCATTCCATTTCCATACAAAATATCTGTAGGCTAAAATCCAGCTCGATCGACTCTTTCCTTCTAGCTTATATCCACAACCATCAAAAATTTACACACCAACCTACACAAAATTGAGAAGAAAATACATTAGCATTATTATATAAAAAGTAAGTTCACATAAGATCATGTATCCATGTATTCCATAAACATTTATTTTTGTTGCATTTGTATTCCAGTATTCCTCCTACCTTTCTAACGATCTTGTATCAATTTATATATGTTAACTACATGCCAGAATACATACTAAGATGCCATACATCTACAAAACCTTTGTAAGAAAAAAGTTGGACAAGGAAGAGTGTGTGTGTGTGTGTGTACAAGTGCCAGAATACACACTAAGATTCAATCTATACTCTCTTCTTTCATGATTCAATTTATACTCTCTCATTGTATACAACACTTGATATTTGAATGAACCTAACTTTTGCTATATATCCTGTACATATATAACTAGAACACAGTGTGAAGTCATTTGACGGATTTACAACATGACATACATTAATGCCACTTCAGATCTGGAATGCAGGATACACAAAAATGGCTTCTGGTTAAATTATGTAGTTATTGACATTCTTCTTATTTTTCTTGGCTTGGGAGTTGCTATTGTACAACTTGGCACTAGAAGCCACATGCAAATCCATAATGGATGGTTTCAAAAAGAAGATAATAGCAAAGTTACTTAGTGGTGAAAAAGGTACTTTCTAAATAAACCTATATATAATCAAAATACTTAAGAATAATGTCAGGAACATACTAATGGGCATTAGCACAATATAAGGCACAAATTTTAAGAATTTGATTGTTCAGGTAACATAATGAAGACATATCGCCATATAGGTAGCTATTATAATATATGTTCCGCTCTTCCATTATAGGGATCGTTATATCAGCTTCCTAGTTTGCACAGCCAGACACGAATTTAGATACTGACACATTAGTTTGAAATATAGGACTTCTTTGAAAAATCGAGGATACATGCACGATAAGGATACACATATATACCCACATTATTCGAGATATTGGACAAATCAATCGAGATATCATTTTCAGGCAAAAATGACATATTGGTGCCATATATTATTTTGGAATATCAACTAATTTATACCATTACTTCTAAATATCAGTTTTGGATTAGTTTTTAGTGGTGGACTGGATTTTACTATATCAGACAACCAAGTAGAAAAATGCTATCAGAATTGTAAGTTTCGAAACTGAGTTTAGGCTTTCTCAAACAAGTCTATAGATTAAAAATTACCACTTGATATCTAAGGTATTAATAAACCTAATAAAATCATAAAAAACACATGTTGATGTGCATGAATCCCTTTTTTAACCTAAAATTAACTTTGTAAGTTGCCAGAACAATCATCCCAAATGAAAGAATGTCCCAAAAGGTAACATAATTCACTTCTGCATATAAAATCATGTAACAACCTAAAAAATTCAAGTTTATGAAAATATTGAAGTTATGATTCAACTTTATGTGATACAATATGATGCACACACTCGGACGTCAATGTCAATGAAACAATGTCCCAAAAGGTATAGGCACCAATATTGGCCTAGAAACAACAAATATTGAAGTTATGATTCAACTTTATGTGATATACTCGATGCACACACTGAAAAGTCAGTGGCATGTTCCTATCGAACAAATATGTATCATGCACAACATGGACACTTAAAAAATCACAGGGGAAAGCCTAAACAAACTAGTGTAGCATTCAAACACAAAAAAAATAGTAGCTTCCGTAGTGGCATTTCTACAAACATCTTATGAGTACAAACCTCTGATGTCCACAATAAGCAACAGTTCTAAACCTGCATTATACCAACATTCGCCTACAAGTATAAAACCATACGCATAGAAACTTAACTTGGTAATATGTAGCCTTTACTGGATTCTAACAAGCATATTCTACAATTATTTGTTCTAAAAACATATATATAAATTTCAAAACATTCGAATTTCGTATAGGGCATCATCATTAATGGTCAAAATAAACCAATCAACCAGCCCTTTTCTTCCCCCTTAATTTTAAATATATATAGACAATTCACTACTGCCCCTACCTCCAATAAGAGAAGGTGGTAAACAAAAATTATAAGCTAAATTAAAACCACTACCTTGTGCAATTAAGAATTTGCGGCTAAGACCAAGGCGACAACGGAGGTAGCAATCTTTGCTTTCTTCCTCTTCCCATCCACCATCTCCCTGAAGATGGCATCCACGATCCTCCTCTGAGTCATGAGCACCATTTCCGTCCTCCTGAACTTGGCCTCCATCCTAGCACGCTCCAACTCCCTGGCCTTCTCCATCTTCATCTGCTCTGTGCGCATGCACCTACCCTTCCCCCAGTACTACACACCTTTATCAGTAACAAATAAAAGGAACCTGCCATGAATAAGAGGCGGGCAAGGTATGATATAAGAACCCACACTCTGTTGTTTGTAATAGATATATCATGGATATCAATTTCTTGAGATAGCCCTTTCTGATGCCTTGAATGTAATTGTACATGCAACACGAAAGACGAGCCTGAGGCACACTACATCAGTTTACAAGTTATATATTTAATTCGACATATTTTGCTCATGCTTATATAAAAATCAACAATGTGTCTGCAGAAATTTAGACGATAACAACTTAGTGTTCACTGTTTGACTTCAAGCTTCGCTAAAATTAGCCAGTCATTTAAATGCAATAATATCCTTTGGAAAAAAGTTTGCTTGGGCATCAATGAGGATGATCCATACTATTCAAATTATAAAGCATTAACCATTGATATTTTAAGAAAATGACAGATATGATATTTCAACAAAAATGGAGAAAATAATAGCATATTATGGCAAGAGATGTATGCTACTATAGAACATGTCATTTATTAACACTGTAACAGATTATCCAAGTCTACTATCCTTTACTGCAACTAAAGCAAAAAAGGAAACAACTGGCAAATGGCTAGCTTGACTTAATAAAGAAACTAACAATAATAATTTACATCCCATGAAAGTGATTGGATAATTACCATTGTTCGGGAGTCCACACCAAATAGGCGATAACATCTTAAACTATAAAACATAATGACTTAGAACAGGGTAAATTTGAGCCATTATAAAAATTATGTAGATAAACTTTTGTTCAACCCAAGTTGTGTAGTTATTAGACCTGAGAGTAAATTTGAGCCATCATCTAAAATTATACGTACGTGGACATATCATGTCCTGCGCAAAGTTCATATAAGAATCATAAAGTTTTAATCATATTAGGAGATGTTTGCATCAATGTCATGAGATGTGAGAGTAGTTGATTGTAAAGCAAATGAGAGGTGTCTAGAAAGAATTAATTAGAATAATTTATCTCCTTCACAAAGTTACAGACATCATGTATGGTTCCTGGTATATACTAAACTTAGGAGGCTTAATCCACTCAGCCAAGAATTTATGACACAAACTACCTTTTGTTTTTCATTAGAAAGCCTCAAAGACAATTATACAAATATAGTTCTAAAAGATTGCTTGTACAGGGTTGAGTTCATGAGTATAAAGTACTTCATATTATCCAATTTATGTAAGTTTGCTTTTGCCCGTGATAAATTTTTTCAACCACTACACATTGCGTATAAAATAGGACAGAGCTAATTTGTATGGTGTTCTAGCTTGAAAGAGATTTGTGCTCCGATTCATATATATATATATATATATATATATATATATATATATATATATGAAAAGTCTGAATATATATATATATTTTTAATATATATATATATATATATATATATATATATATATATATTCAGACTTTTCATATATATATATATATATATATATATATATATATATATATATATATATATATATGAAAAGTCTGAATAAGATGTGTGTGTGTATATATATATATAAATATATATATATATATATATATATATATATATATATATATATATATATATATATATATGAAAATTCTGAATAATATGTGAATTCGAGAATCGAAACTTGTGCACTATGAGTTAGATTGAGGTTAGATATGTCATCAAGTAGGTACTAGCTAGAGTGTCAAATAGTTTATCTTAGCTTTCTAATAAGTGCATATAACATATAAGACATTCTAAGAAAACCATAGATAACTTTTTGCAGAATTATGGACACTGACATTTCTACCGATTTGAACCACAGTTTGATCTCAGGTTAGGAGAAAGATTTTCAGAATATATTTGTCTTCAAATCATCTGTGTAAAGCTTCATTTTTGCAATAAGAACTCAATATGTTCCTTATATATATATATATATATATATATATATATATATATATTTGGAAAAAGATAAATTTTATTCCAAATGAAAAGTCATACTCATACAACATACATCCTGAGTGGGACTCCCACTCAGCACTCATACATTCTCCATAGCATTTACATCAAACTCAATGTTATGAAGAATGCCAACCGGAGGTGTGACTAGTCCCTCAAAGATACGGCGGTTTCGCTCCCGCCAAACATGCCAAACCGAAGCCGCCAAACGAACTCTAGCCGTGCGGAACCAGTCCTGACCTCGACCCCTGCTATCTCGTATCACCGGGATGATATCCCCAATGTTTTTACCAGAGGCACACACTCCCAATACCCGGCTCTGCTCCGACCAAATCTGCCATGCCAAAGTGCACTAAAAAATAGATGTCTAATAGACTCAGGCGCAGAGGAACAGAGCACACATATGGGATCCGGCACTGCCACTCCAAATGAACTCAGGCGATCCCTCGTTAAGAGGCGACCCAGAAGAAGCTTATAGACACACAGCTGCATCTTCCTGGCCAGACCCTTACACCAGACGAACTCATAATCCGGACTCATAGGAAAAGTGTGCCGGATTAGATTGTAGCAACTACGGAACTGGAACTCCCCCGATCCCAAAGATGCTCCAGGCGGCTCCCAGATCCATCGATCTGCAGGCAAAGCCGGATCAATGGCAGTAGACATAATGATCCCTCCCAGCTCCTCAGTGTATCGATAAGATTCCGGCCTCCACACTCCATCTCGTAAGATCCGACCGCACTTCAGACCTCGCCTGTCCTCCGTGTGAGTCGCGGATCCCCTGATGTCTAGCAAGGACCGCCTATCAATCCATGGGTCCCTCCAGAGATCCGTGCCCGACCCATCCCTCATGACCCTCCGGATAGCAGTCTTGAGCACAACCCTATGTCTTAGGACAGTCTTGAACGTGACAGAATGGTTGTTATCAGGGGCACACGTCCAAAAGTTGCCCTGCTTCACATATCTGCTGTGCATCCAGTCCGCCCACAGAGACCCCCTGCTAATGAAACTCCAGGCCAACTTGAGCGCCGAGGCCTCCCTGATCTCCAGCAACGGCCTTAGTCCCACACCACATATATATAAGGTTTTCCGATCCATTTTTGGCTCACTAAGAATATATATATATATATATATATATATATATATATATATATATATATATATATATATATATATATATATATATATATAAGGTTTTCCGATCCATTTTTGGCTCACTAAGAAATGTGCAGAAAGAAGCCGGTTATTCATCCACTACGTACAAAGATCAAGATTACAAAATGGTCCATTGATTAATATTGGAAGTCTCAATGTCTTCGTTTCTGGTGGATGCATATGGGAGGAACACTATTATTTGTGAAATATGGTGAATTGACAATGAAAATGGGGATGTCACTACTCACACTCAATATAGAGCAATAATCGTAAATCCTAAATAAATCAATTAATTTTCCCAAATAAAAAACCCTAACTCTATGGAAAAAAGAGAAGAAGAAACCCAAACCTAACAGCCTCGGATGACAATAAGGGTGAGGAATACCTCGTTATGGATCATGGTGCCATTTTTGTAGTTGGAGTTGTTCGCATAGAAGAGCTTCCCATCGGGCAGAACTCGAATTCTAGGAACTCGTCATCGTTATCGTCGGAACAGGATCAAAGTTAGGGTTAGGGTTGGTCTGATTCTTCTTTTTGGCTTTCCCTCAGAACTTGGCATTCCAAATTTAGGGTTAGGGTTTGGATCGAGAGGAGAGTGAGAGAGTGGTGATGGCCTCGGTGAGGATGGTGGTGGCGAAGGCCAAGCTCGGGATCGCAATAAGGAGAGAAGATGAGGAAAGAACATAAAATAGAGATAATTCGGGAGGGGAAGGGGACCTGTGAATTATAGTGGGAAACTAAATTTTTTTTGTTTTGTTTTGGTGTTGTAATTTAGCAACGCGGGGGAGGATTAAGGTGACCTGTGAAATAGAGGGATATAAATTATAGAGGGAAATTGGAATTTTGTTTTGGTTTTGGTGTAGTGATTTAGCAACCCTATATTATGTTGCTACAAAAATATATATGATTTTGCAATGACATCATCATTGTCTATTTACTTTCTAGTCTTTAGCAACGTAGTTAGGCAACAACAAAAAGTTTTGTTGCCAAATTTATATTTAGCAACGACAAAAATATGTGTTGTAGATAAGGTTTATTAGCAATGAAAAACGTTACGTTGCTAAAAAGTGTGTTGCCATATAAGTTATTTCTTGTAGTGTAAATTTTTTTTGTCATTCCATATTTTGTGGCCTAAAGCCTATATTCATGTAGTGTTATGATAATTTTTTTTAGGGCCGATAGTTATGCGCAGAAGAATGAATATTAAGGGATTTAGGATATGGATTTTGTAAATATGGAGCACGAGTTTTGTAAATTTGTATGCTTTCACGCCAAATATGTTATAGTCTGTTCTTTTATCATGTAAAATAAAAACCTACACCAATTCTCCTAGGATTCGAACATGAGATCTGCTTTGACATACAAACATATGAATGTTATAGATTCTACAGCATTCAGAAAACGATATAGATAGATATTTTTATAGCACTGCAGAAAAAATGATATTGTTGATAACATTCTATAGCGGGGACACTTGAACGTTATAGAAAAACTGCTACTGTAGGTCCTATTTGTTGTAGTGTTCGGATAACCTGAAGGTTGAGACAGCCGGTCTTCAGCTTCATGATATTGTCAGGATATGGTTCTGGGACGAGCCCAAGCTTGTAACTCCAGTTCTTAGTTTGGAGACATTCGAGGATCTCTTCAAGAGGAAGTTTTTTATTGTCGTTGCTAGTGAGACTCTAGAGAGTTACTTCCAAAACATGGAATAGAGAAACTGCATTGTGGATGAGTATGCCACAAAGTCTACTATACTCAATTTTTTTGAGTATATGGATAGAGCCCCAGAGAAAAAAGTTCCCTCATTCTGC
Source organism: Iris pallida (assembly GCA_029216955.1). Lineage (NCBI taxonomy): Eukaryota > Viridiplantae > Streptophyta > Magnoliopsida > Asparagales > Iridaceae > Iris > Iris pallida. The sequence goes on along the minus strand of JANAVB010033817.1, from coordinate 4,007,224 downwards.
AAGGGATATTTGCTAAGGAGATTCGTGTTCATGTTACATCTGGCATAGTGGCCAAGACCTATGTTGAGATCTTAGAGTTGGCTCAAGGTGTTAAGGTGGACTTAGAACTCAAATTGAAGAGAGAGAGAGAGAGAGAGAGAGAACTATATATGGTGGTAGTTGCAGTATGGGGCCGGCAAAGAATCCTAACGTTCAATCGAGAGTTTTCCAGTTGCTATAGAAGTATTACTCTCTAGTCAGATATTCAATGCAATAGCATTAATGAACAAAGATTTATTAGATACCTACTTGTGGGTACAGCTAGAAGTAGGACCATACTTTGCAGATTTTTCCAGCTCAAGGACAAACACTACAAGAAATCATGATGTCTTACAACGGTTGAAAGCCATTGCAAAAATAATATAACCCGTTGCAAAATCAATCCGCAACAGTTATTGGAACCATTGTAAATTCGAGCGTTGCAGATTCCTCTTGTAATGATTATAGGAGATTTTTGCAACATTTCTATAAATAGTTGCAAATAACATATTAAGACTCGCCAGCCTTCATTCGCCATGACTCGGATAGAGTAGGAGCCCAACCTTGAGGTTTGAGCCCTTTTCGAGATTGTTCTGAGACGACATGGTCGTTCCACCGAGGGTTGGTAATCCTGACCGCTACGTGGGCTCCTATTTTATTTTTGTTTTCGGAGATGAATATTGAAATTAGTGGAGAAACCTGATCAAAGAGAACTGTACTTCCTTCGTATCGTGATATCAGAATTTCAGAATGGCTGAACATGGAAAAGGTCAGCTGGGGAATAGGTATTCTTGGTCAGCCTTCCTAACGGGACTTGCATCGTTGTTAGATTGCGATGTCGCTTTTCATTTCAATGAAAAACTCCGGATCTCACGTTAATGCGTAACGGTTACATTGTGTTGTTAATGGCAACGATTAACAAACCATTATAAATTTTGAGTAATACACGATGGTTGATAACTGTTGCCTAAAATTTTCATGCAACGGTTAAAAATTGTTGCAGATAATAAGCAACAGTCAATATTAAGTACTTTTTTTTACCCCCAATGGGGCTCAAACTCCCAACCTCTTGGATCACATGCCTCCTCTCTACCACTAGGCTAGAAGCCCATTTGCATATAAATTCTTATATATATAATATATATGTACTTATATCATTTTCATCAATTGATGATTTAGGATCGATGTTAAATATTAATTATCTAATATTTTTTTAGAACAAGGAACCAATTAATAGGAGTAATTCTAATGCTTAAATTCCTATTTTGTATAAACAAAATTCAAATTGGATATTGAATTTGCAACGACTATAAACAAACTGTTGCGAGATCAATATTTTTATAATAGTTGTTTATTCTTTTCATAATTGGTTATAATAGACGTTGCTATTAAACAAAAAAAAATTGCAACTAGTAGCATAAGTCGATACACAATCATTACAAATAATAAGTCCACTCACAACATGTTGCAAAAATTGTTGCACAACTGTCGCTAACAACGATCATTTTTATAAGACTTTATGTAATCGTTGCAAAATGTTAGTAAATTTGTAACAAATATTTAAAACCCATGCATAACTGTTGCCCATTCAACTCACTTTGACAACATTTCCATAAAACTGTTGCTTAACCGTTGTAAAAAAGAAAAATGTTTAGCAAGCGTTTATGAACCATTATAAAATTGTATTAGGCAATGGTTAATCTCTAACCATTGCTAATATATTTAATTTAGAAACGCTTATTTCAACCGTTACGTAACTGTTGCAAATAATAGTTTCAACAACATACATATAAGCGTTGCACTAAAACCGTTGCAAAATAGGGGTATTTTTTGTAGTGAAACAACATGATAGAGGGCATATATTCAGACTAGGCCTCCGATAATGACAAGGAAGTATTCGTCGCTAATCTATTGTCAAGGAAGTATTCGTCAGCAAGGAAGTATCAAATATTCAAATCCGGGTATCGCTAATCCGTCCCTAGGTACTTGCTAAATTCGTCGCATATAGAGGTCACCAATCGATCTGCCACTAGACAATCACAAGTAGTAGAATTAATTTGTTATCAAAATGACTGCGGCCGCCAGTCCATTAATGCTATTTCGTTTCGCTATCTGCTTTATCGTCATGTAATTACAAATCTGTCGCTAATCTGTCGACACTTTTGCCTTGTTGATTCGTAGCTCCAATGACAGATTAGCGACGGATATGTCCATCACCCAACTCTACTAAGTGTTTGGACTTGAGTTTGTATATAATTCATTCTCATGGTTAAGCTTTTAGCATTTTAATTAAACGAGCGCTCTCATGTGGAGCTTGGTCTCACAAATATTAAAGTGAGCTGAGGTTGAGCTCATATTTTAGGCTTGTCTTAAGATCGAACTTGAGCTCGAGTTCTACTTTTACTCAGAGCACGAGCCGAGCAGGGGCTGCCCCCTCAAAATTCGCCCGTTAACACTCCTATGCAGGCTAATTTTGTTCCCGACACTTAGCCTCAACAATATACCTTCTCATTTTTATTGAATTGTTGTCTCCTGGATGTACTAAAAATTCAAATAACCATGTATCCTTTAATATATATATATATATATATATATTTTTTTTTCCTTTAATATATATATATATATATATATATATATATATATATATATATATATATATATATATAAATATATATATATATATATATATATATATGTGTGGAGAGAAGGAATAACGCTTGTATAGTTGTGAATCCGAGTCTGGAAAATTGTAGAGGACTTACTTAGTTGGAGTGAAAAAACGAATAGGAGAACATATATTGAATGTGTAGGAGAGGTGCATGGAATAAGGAAGCTTCCATGAAGCAACAAATTAAGAGGAAGCGCAATGTAACTAGGAAGGTCAGACCGCTAACAACTTATCATGAAAAATCTGGATGCTGGTCATTAGTAGTAAACGTTAGAATTTGTTACATTCTGTCAACATCTGTCATACACAGATTCAATGAACATCTCGATCTTCTTGTTTCTATAAATACCATTGGTCTCTAAGCCTTCAACATTATCAGCTTAATCTTAAGGAGGAGAGCTAGAGATGGCAAGAAAGAAGGTGAAGCTTGCGTACCTTGCCAACAGCTCAATCCGTCGTGCCACCTTCAGGAAGCGCTGTCGCAGCGTCCTCAAGAAGGTGCAGGAGATTGCCACGCTTTGTGATGTGAAGGCGTGTGCGGTCATATATGAGCCAGGGGAAGCTCAGCCCGAGGTGTGGCCCAACGAGCAGGAGGCGAAGGAGATAGTGCAACACGTCAAGGACTTGCCCCACTTGGAGCAGTCGAAGAAGGTTGTGAACCAGGTAACCAAAGTATATATTATTAATACTTAACAATCATATAATCCTGAATTCGTTATGCTTGGTTATAAGATCAATCATTAACTAATAATTCAGTCTCCCTATCTGAACTCTTCTGTAATCTCACATAAAATATCATGTGCGATTATTCAATCATTTTGGAAAATAGTTGGATTAATTTAAGATCAGAAATCTCAAAAGAAACTTACTATGAACTGAGACTAATGAAGATGCATCGTCTATCTTAACGCGGTAACTCCTTTACTGCCTATCTTCTCAACTTTGACTGAATTAGTTATGTTCCATTGTTGTTAGTCTGTATCGATGAATTTACTTAATCTTCTATTTATCCCATATTTTCTCTAAACAAATTTTTTTTTTGGTGTATTTATAAATCCAACTTTTTTTTGTTGGATTCTATTTCACACACTATCGTCCATGGAGTTGAAGAACGCTAGCACCAGGTTTCCATGACTGGGTACGATGCACGCGGACATTACACTGTCATGGATGTTAATATGACATAACCGATGTCCGAAAGAACTATTCAGAGTTTTTGGATTCAACAACACACTATATATGAAATATAAGTTAAATTTTTTTAAAGTCCAGCTCCCATTAGCATGCCAATAGCAGGTTACTTTCATCTTTCCAAAGTTGGCGCCAAACATGATAAGTTGATTTTATGACAAATATCTTTATTTCTGACATGTACAGGAAGACTTCATACGCAACAGAGCGTTGAAGATGCAGGAGAGGCTCTGCAAAACAAGGACGGAGGGCCACGAGATAGAGCTAACACAGCAAATGCTTCAAGGTCTGTGCGGAGAGAGCATCCACGATCTCCAGATTGGGGAGCTCTCGTCACTGGATTGCTTTATGGAGATGCAGGAAGGAGTATTGCAAGAGCGCATAGAAAGGAAAAAATCACTCATAGTCGATGGCACGTCCGCCGAAATGCAAACGGATCCAAGCAACATCGATACATTGGATCGGCAGTGCAACTGGGGCATGGACCTCATCCCTTCTTCCAGTAGGCAGCCGATGGACGACGCGTCGGCACAACAGTACTGGGGCATGGACCTCATCCCTTCTTCCAGTAGGCAGCCGATGGATGACGCGTCGGCACAACAGTACTGTGGCATGGACCTCATCCCTTCTTCCAGTAGGCAGCCGATGGATGACGCGTCGGCACAACAGTACTGGGGCATGGACCTCATGCCTGCTTCCGTTGAGAGTATGTTAAGCTTTGGCAGTACTAGTGGGGCTGCCGGCACTGGTGGCTTGGAGGACATAACGCGGCCGTACGTGCATGGATGAAGCGGGCTAGCTGTCCATGGATGCTGTATGCTGTATCCTTAGACTATGTCTGGTAGGAAAGATGAGTGGAAGGGAGGAAAAATCAAAGATATACACTCTTCGTTCGTATGAAAAAGTAAAGACTATTTTCTTCTTTTTTATGTTTGGTGGTAGGATAGAAAGAAAATAGAATTTTGTTCGATATGGAAAAAAAAAAAAAAAGTGAAAGGAAGAGAAATAAAAATATAGACTTTACCTGTTATATCTTCAACTAACAATATTTATTAGCATTTAACTTTATTGAACTATTTTAAAATAATATAATTCTTATATGGTACAATTACAAATTAAGATGAGCATTCTTTTTTTTTCCTTCCATTTTTTCTCCCACATTTGGACGGATTGATTTTTTCAGGTCAGAAGGAAAAACTAATTCCTCAACTTTTCCTTCCATTCACTTTTCCCTCGTACCAAACACACCCTTAAATAATTCACTCTTGATGCATGTTTATATACATTACAAAAGAATATTGGAGTAGCAACGGAGATAGCCATCGTGCATCTGTCTAAATCGATATAGTGACGGACACGCGACGTAGAAAAACGTTAGCGCAAGAAATGTCGCTGCAAGAACGGTGTTGCCAGGCAGATTCCACAACAATGATCCACCGACGTACGAGCAACGATGAATGGGCAGCGCCTTAGCAATACTACATTATAGACAACGAAGCCCAAACGACCAACGGGTGACGCACCATTTACCACGTACATAGCGATGTCTTTTCGACGTCCACGACAACATCTGAGCTCAGTCATGATGTTCCTGTTTCTAATATACTATTTTCCAGTTTTGATACTTCACCAAGTGAGGTAACTTTCTGTCACCTTGGTCTATTGATACGTGATTAAATTTTTGGAAAATGGATATTTAAAAATTAATGATACTAAACACAATAGTTCAAATTAAAAGAATATTTCAAAACAAAATTTATGAGACCCAGCACAACCCCCATAGAATTCATTCCAATTCTAACTTTCAATGGCACAAAATGCTCATTGAGAACCAAGAAATGTAAGAAACATGACCTTTAGCGACAGAAAATGGTCGTTGGAAAACCAGTCACAAGTTAGCATAATATAATTATACAACTGGCAGAAAAGAGTTGCAATTTATTTATAAACCTAGCCTAATTGGTTGAAGAGAAATTCTCATCGTATTAGTTAAACCTATTTGACCCTATCCTTATATATATGGTATACTCTTTGGATTTTGTACGTCCTTAACAGTCCATACCCCCATCAAGATGCGCATTGTCCTCAAGGAGGAGAAAAGATAAACTAGCGTGACAGTTTCTAGTTGTTGAGATTTGTCAAATTAAGTTTCAAACTTAGATGGATTTGCAAGTTCTTCTGTTGTGGCAAGGAGGAAGATTTGTCAATTCTTGCACTTATTTCATGCCAATTATTTTTCATCACAACTGTAACATAAATTAACCCTTATTACCACAACGTTGGAGATCTTCATGGCTGAGACGATAACTTGGAGTGACATAGGAGGATCAAGGGGAGTGTTTGAGGGTGGCAATGGTGAAGTCGATAATGGCGGTAAGGTGAAAGGAAGTGGTTCTTACGGATCCATAGTGGATTTGTAAATATGGTTCTATAAATATGGTTAAGTACTAGTTTAGTTAGAATATATTGAGTTAAGGCTATATAGGGTATAGTTATATAAATAGTGTGAGTATGACATCGACGTATCATTTATAGGGTAGATTGATTTATTCTAGAATGGTGTGACCGAGGATACCAAAGTCAGACTGTTGTACGCATCTTTGGAGACTACAAACAAGTATACCTTGTCCTATGTACAGGATACTTTACATGTATGCTTTCCATTATTTCTGTCATACATTTTTCTTTCTCTAAACGTGTTGCCTTGACATGCTCTATTTTTACATTTTTACCATATCACTTACCTATCATTTACTTTCTTGTACTTTCATATTGTTGTGTCAGTGCCTTGTTATGTACCATGACTTGTTCCCTACTCTCAATCATTAGTGTACGTACGTATAGTGATGTGATAGAGACTTTATATATAACTTGCTCCCTAATTTCTTGATGCTGTTATTAGTACTTGTCTATTGACCAATCTTGGTCGTTAGTGTACGTTAGTGTACGTCATACTACGATAGAGGCTTACATAGATAGTTAGCACGCACCGTGTTGCTTTCTATGGGACCATTAGCTCGCGCTGCGCAGTGGTTTTATCCGACATTTTCTTGTAGCCACGTCTAATAGGACTACTCTTATTCCTGTGTCCTCACTTGCATTTTACTTTGTGTTATTTCTTTTCCTTTCAGTTGTATGTTTATTTACTGTTACATTCGGCATGTTATTATGTATCTTGCTATGTCCCCTAAGGATGGCGATCTCTTCAGGTTTTGTAGAGCTACTAGAGTAGAAGGGTACTTGGTGGTTGTTTCTCAGGATGTCAGGTATAATTAGTTGATAATGTCATCATATTCTTTCTTATTTTATATTTTTGTCCTAAATTGACTCGTGTTGTTATTATAGCCTAGTATTTTACAAGCTTCCTCTTTCTTCTAGCTTGATCATGTCATATGTGTTATTGGGAATTCGTTTTAATACATTTATCTATTCTAGAATCAGTGTATTATGATCTGATCAACTATTGCGCACTTGGTTCGCTATCTGTGTTACTATTTTGTGATTGAGATATAGTTGGACTTGCTAGTTATAATTAGACTGGACCTCTAGACAGCTTATACGTATTCGAGTAGGATTGGAGTCTAATTGATACGTAGCTGACATGTTTACATATCCTGGTCCTATATATTTTGGGACTTTGACGTTACAAACATATAAATTTTCACTACGTAGATACCAAATCTATAGTTTCACATAATACCAACACAATCTATAAAAATTTAACAACATAATTCTAAATAAATAAAACTAAGCTATTAATTATTCATATACTCAGGATTAATGGTTTAGAAACAAATTTTATTGAGGTTAACAAAACCTAGATGACCATTAGTTATGCTTCGATTTTCTAGGAGATGACTACATGAATTAGTTTTGATAATTGTCATCATCATTGTCATGATGTGTCTTGGTCGATCATGCCACATTTTAAGAGTTATGAGATCATTCATCTTCTGGCTCACAACGACCCTCGGGATTGAGCTTCGGGCTCAACGTAGTATGTAACTTGACATCCCTAATATGTGTAACATGTATTCCTAGTGAATAGCTAGTTAATCTCTCTAGGACAAAATTCTGGTTTCCTACGATAAACTTATGGTTCTCTAGAACGAACTTCTGGTTCTCTAGGCACAAATATATTCCTTATGGAACTCGTTTAGAGTTCTAATATGATACTCATTTGTCCTTGTATCCTTAAAACTCGGTAAACTTCTTCTGGAATTATAAGCGTATGTATCTGTTGGATAAAATGTGCTATGCCGGAGCCTTCAATTAGTTTGTCACTACTAAAATATGCTATATTAGCGACGTTGTTTAGCGACAAAATAAAATATCGTCACTAAATATGTAATATAGCGACTCTCTTCTATTGACATCGTAAAATGTCGCTGCATAGTGACGTTCAGTGACAGTAGATAAAATACGTCGCGGAATAGCGACGTTCAGCGACATATTATTAAAATATGTCGCGATATATTAAAATGGTTGTGACGTTTAGCGATGTCGACTGTTGACGTCGCTAACTTTTTTTATTAGAGCACAATATTGTTTCCTTTTTCTCCCTCACTCGAAAATTTCATAATTTTTATTTTCCCTCGAGCTCTCGGCGGCTCCCTCCCCCCCCCCCCCCGGCGACTCCCTCTCCCCCCCCCCCCCGGCGACCCCTACCCCCCCTCCCCCGTCGAGCTCCTCCTCCTCGAGCTCCTCCTCCCCCAATCCGAGCTACTCCTCCTCTCCGGTAAACCCTAACCTAACTCCTCCTCCTTCTCCCACACACACACACACACACACACACACACACACACACACGGACACACGGACACACACACACACATACACGGACACACGGACACACACACAGACACATACGGACACACACACAGCTATTGTGTGTGTTTGAGTAGGGATGACAACTTCCTCCGAATCCGACGGAGATTCGAATTTTTTTTCCCGATAGGGACGAGTTTGGGGATGTAGAAACGGGGATGGGGACGGGAATAGGGATTAAACAAAATTCCTGATAACAGTAACAACAAGGCTCATGTATCCGAGCATGTACCTACCCTGCATATAGGAAGGCCACAGACTAGTGCAAACCAGGTGGGGATTTCGAAGGCATGTTAGGCATGAACTCCTCTTTGATACCCAGTAGACAATAATATGTGAACTTCCCTTTATATTCAAACTGATACCAAGTCAATGCAAGAGTGTCCATGTTATGTTATAAGGTTTTCACCTAGATATCAGATTTGACTAGCATATCTAGGTAGCAATTGGTACCAGAGAGTGCTGATACCAGGTCAGTGCAAGAGTGCACATGACTTGGGACTATGTACCGGCAGACCTGTAAATAGGTACCTGTGTGAGTAGAAGGGTCTGTAGCAATTTGAGGGATAAGTAGGATTTAATTCATTCCTTTGTATAAGTGTCACTTGTAGAAAAGTTGGCCATGGTGATATTCCCAGTTCTAGTTAGGAACCTCATATGGGGCTCTAATACCTGGTAATGCCTAGGGACAGGTTAAGCCTCAGGATATTAGGCACTGGAGTTGGCTTATGCATAATGTTTTAAAGTACATGATAGTATCTGATTTGAGATACTTGCAGCAGACAGTTAGTAAGGAGTGGTTTACTGTCATAGAGTATATGGGTGTTTAGGTATGGACTCGAACCAGAGTGGGTAAGTTGGTATCAGGACATCAAAGGCTTGTGTACTAACAAATTGGCTTAGAGGGTAGGTGCTTGTACCCACTATTATGCTCAGATACATGAGTACATTGTTAAAAGGGGACGGGGATGGGGATAAAAATTTAAATCCGATCAGGGATGGAGTACATTGTTAGATCATTAGCTAGTATTAGAGAGAGAATTATTGTAATTGTCAAGTGTAGGTAAGGATTGGGTATCTCAAGATACTAAGTTATAAGGTAAATATAGCTACACATATTTGTGTGTGTGTGTGTGTGTGTGTGTGTGTGTGTGTGTGTGTGTAGAGTTGAGAGTAATTGATTAGTGTGTGATACTAAATGTATATCGGGATATAGATATTAGTGTGTGTACGCATTAGCTATATGTTTGTGTAGTGTTTGAGAGTGTGTAAGTGTGTGTAATATTAAGGTATATATATATATATATATATATATATATATATATATATATATATATATATATATATATATATATATATATATATATATATATATATAATAAGGTAACAATTATGTGTGTCTATGTGAGTATAGTAGAGTGGTGTGTGAGTCTGTAGTATAGGCTTGAGTATGTGTCCAGAGGGTGTTCAGTCGAGTGTCACTCAATCTAGTATACTATTTATTTACCTTTATATCATACTAGGAGACTTATTTAGTACTAGTTGTGGTTGTAATTAGTTGATATTATATTCAAGTCTTGTCAATAATGTCTTTGACTTTGTCATGGGGTCTTAGATATCGGTTGTAGGTGACATTATATATATATATGGTCTCGAGATATCGAAACGAATCTAGTGTGTCTGAATGAGATATCGGTCGTAGGTGACATTATATTCATGGGGTCTTTGACTTTGTCATGGGGTCTTAGATATCGGTTGTAGGTGACATTATATTCAAGTCTTGAAAATTAATGTTAAGACAATTTTCAATTTGACCCTGGCGATATCGAAACGAATCTAGTGTGTCTGAATGAGATTGGCATCAATAAGAATCGATAGCGTATGTGTACACTTTGGATGCACAAGAACTTATGTGCGATATAGCATGGTTATTAGTAACTGTCCGCTACTAATATGTGTCCCATAATAAGACATAATATACGAATTTGTGCCTATTGGATATTGTGTGTCCATCTTTGCAGAATTATTTCCAAATGGATATGAATTATTACTTGCAAAATCGTTCATGGATGTACAATCGTCATCCTGATGATATGTGTGGTGTGCGGGATGATTACATAGCGAGAGTAGAGCAGTTCCTGCAGTTTGCTAAGGCGTTCCCTCAGTACATGGACGGCACCAAAATTAAGTGTCCGTGTGTAAAATGTCATAACGTAAAATATTATCCAGAAGTGGAAGTGACATATCATTTGTACTCGAGAGGTTTCACGCCTAATTACTATCAGTGGAACGCACACGGATAACTTGTGTCTTTAGCATCAGAGCTGGAGCCTTATGTTAAGCCGTATATGCATGCGGGACCTAATTTTGTTTCAGATAATCATGCATACGGTGATGGATACGTGAACATGGTTTTCGACGCTGTGGGGCCTAGTTTCGTTCATGATGCAGCTGAGGAGGCACCGAATGTCGATGCTGCAAAGTTCATGGAGTTGCTGGAGAATGTAAGGACTCCATTGTATCCTGTTTGTGAGGATAATTCACCGTTGGAGGTGGTTACAAGACTGTTGAGCAATAAGTCAGATTTTAACATGTCGCAAGAATGCTACAACCAAGTGTTGGAGTTGATTATAGAGATCTTGCCGGCGGGTGCTAAGTTACCTAAAGACTTATATCGGTCTAAGAGAATGGTGAGATCGCTCTGGATGGGATACGAAAAAATCGATTCTTGTCGCAATGGGTGCATGCTGTACTACAAAGACGACAAGGACGCAGATGTGTGCAGATTTTGTAGTGCTGATCTCTATAAGACAACTAGTACAGGAAGGTCTACCGGTGCAAGAAGATCGACCGATTCAATGCACTACTTGCCTTTAACGCCGCGGTTGCAAAAATTATTTATGGTGAAAGAGACGGCCGAAAATATGAGTTGGCACATGCGAGAACATATTGAAGGAGTGTTGGATCACCCATCCGATGGAGAAGCGTGGAAGCACTTTGATCGAGTGTATCCTGATTTTGCTTCAGATCGACGTAATATCAGGTTGGGGGCTATCTTCTGACGGTTTTACTCCTTTTGGTCTTTGAGGATCCCAGTATTCGTGCTGGCCTATAATTGTCACTCCGTATAACCTACCGCCTTGGGTGTGCATGAAGACTCAGTACATGTTTCTAACAGTTATAATTCCTGGTCCGAACAATCCCAAGAGGAACATTGATGTGTACTTACAGCCTTTGATAGATGAGTTGAATCAGTTATCAGAAGTAGGCGCTAACACGTACGATATTTCCAGAAAACATAATTTTCAGATGAAGGCAAACCTTATGTGGACCATCAACGACTTTTCGGCCTATAGAATGTTATCTGGATGGAGCACTCATGACCGTCTCTCATGTCCGTATCACATGGACCATACTAAGGCTTTTCGCTTGAAACACGGAGAAAAACCGTGCTTCTTTGATTGTCATTGGCAATTTCTGCCAAAAGATCATTCATTCAGAAGGAACATGAATGCATTCCGTGCCTGCGTTGTAGAGAAGGGTGATCCACCGTCAAGGTGGTACGGAGCCACGATATGGAAGGAGGTTAGAGATTTTCCAAGTGCTATCGAAGATCCTACAACTGGGTACAAGTGCGATGGATTTGGTAGAGATCATAACTGGACAAAGAGAAGCATATTCTGAGATCTGCCATATTGGTGTACCAATCTGATCAGACATAATCTTGATGTCATGCATATTGAGAAGAATGTGTTTGATAACATAATTAATACTGTGATGGACGTAAAGGGAAAAACAAAATGCAATCCCAAGGCCAGGTTGGACTTAGAAGAAATATACAAACGTCCTGCGTTGCATTTGATAGAGGAGAATGGAAAACAGTTCCTGCCGAAGTTAATTTTCTCACTGGACAATGAGGATAAAGTGAGACTTTGTCGATGGATCCAGGGCCTAAAATTTTTAGACGGATATGTGTCAAATCTGAGAAGATGTGTCGATCCGAAGGAAAATAAATTGACGGGTATGAAGAGCCACGATTGTCACGTATTCATGGAGAGATTAATTCCGATTGCATTTCGGAAATTTTTACCGCAGGCAGTTTGGGATCCATTGACGGAGCTTAGCATATTCTTCAGGGATCTTTGTTCTAAGAAATTGCTCATTGATCGTCTAGAAAAGCAAGAGAAAGACATTGTGGTAATACTGTGCAAGCTAGAGAGGGTGTTTCCTCCTGGATTCTTCGAATCTAGAGAGCATTTGCCGATTCATCTATCCTACGAGGTACGTGTTGGTGGATCCGTCGAATATCGATGGATGTACCCGTTTGGGCGACATTTGAATCACCTAAAAAGAAAGGTAAAAAATATATAAGGCACGGGTCAAGGGTTCTATTTGTGAAGTCTATGTTCTCGAAGAGATTATAAACTTTTGTTCGATGTATTTCAAGCCTCATGTTGCAACTAATAGAACGAGAGCTTCCAGAAATGACGACGGAGATCATGAATGTAATAATACAATACTGAAGGTATTCAATGCCCCAGGAAAGCCATCGGGTAAAATGAAGAAGAGATATTTGAACGATGATGAGCTAAGGGCTGCTCAGGTGTATGTATTACTCAACTGCGCGACGATGATGAAGTAGAGAAACTGGAGGAATAAGTAATTAATACGTCTACATTATTTTAATAGTGTTGATTATTATACTATTACATTAATTGAACGATATTGTTTTCAGCATATTAATGATGATGTAAGGTCAGGTAGGCCACACATAACAGAAGAAGAACTAGAACAAGAAATGTGGCATTATTTTCTATCATGGTTGAGTGCACATGTAAGACTTGAGAACTCTGTAATTACCTTTCTGTATATGCACTTGAGAATGAGCTTAATTTATTTTTTCGTGGTATTTAGGTCGATAGTCCATACGCAAGACTTAAGAATGAGTCTATTAGAACGCTAGCCAAGGGACCAATTTATGCTGCAAAATATGGCCAAGCTACTGTGTTAATGGGTTTAGGTTCAAGTCAACAACTTGTCCGATCAGAGACAACTTTGTGGATCTCGATTCCACCAAAAATAGCTGTTTGTGTATCAGATCTTCGAACTACAAAGATGTTGATGCGGGCAACAATTTCTATGGCGTCCTACGAAAGATTATGGAGCTGACATATAGTTATGGAATAGAGCCTGCTAAGATTGTGTTATTCAGGTGTGATTGGTTCAATCCGATTGAAGGTCAAAGTTGGAAAGTAGACAAGCACGGTCTTATGGATATAAACTATCGGTGTCGATATCAAGCCAATGAACCATTTGTCCTATCAAGTCAGGCTCAGCTCGTGTACTTCACAAGTTATCCTAAACGGAGAACAACAAGGTCGGACTGGTGGATAGTATGCATGACCAAAGCTAGAAATACCTTTGAGGTTGACGATATAGCTTATCAGGAGGATGAACTACCTCTTGTAAAAAATATTATAGAAGTGGACATGACGGAAGTTTTTCATTACACATCTAATTGTGTAGAAGAAGTAGAATTATCTGAAGAGGAAGATGCAAATGAAAGTGAAGATGTAAAGGAGGAGGAAGAAGAAGAAGAAGATGATGAGCTAAACGAACTAGATGAATTTTCAGAAGAGGATTAAATCTGTACGTTTGTTTTATCATCATATCTGACACTTTAGTGACACTTTTATCATATAAATCTGTGACACTTTTATCTGTGACTATGATATTTTTTAAAAATTTGTGATGTCTATCATATAAATATGTATTTTTTTATTGTCATATGTTATTATCAGGTATGACTAGACCAGGAGGAGGACGACACGAAGGATATTATATTAGGCAGTCCCGTCTACCTCGGGCTGGGGATGTAGAGTCCGTACCCTCATCTTCATCTCCAAATACGCCAGTGTACTGTTTCGTTCCCGATCCATTACCGGGACAGGACAGTCCCAGCAGGTTGGCGACTCCTCCCTCGTCGTCCAGCATTCCTGATCCCGCGTCTAGCATTCCTCCTGTCGATGGCTTCATGGGGAGAGCCGACGTCGAGCATATGGAGGACGACGATCAGACTGATCCTGTCCAGGCAGGAGGTGAGAACGACCCTCCATGCGCTCCCTCGGACGAGATGCGTATGGAGATTTGGACGGACGGGCCTACGAAGTAAGCTAATTAGTTAATATATATTTCTCAAATGATTATATGTACATATATATTCATAAAATTTATTATTGTATAGATATCGGTCTCCTGCAGTACAGAGACAGCTGGGATTATTTCTGAGGCAGAACTATGGTGGGCCTTGGATTAACTACTCAGATGCTCCCGCATATAGGAAGGCCTTTTGGTTGGCCCACTTCAAGGTAAAACATTTGTTTATTTTTAAATTTTAATAATCATTTGTGTATATTATATAACTTTCTATTTTACTTCTTGTAGAGGACCTATTTCTATCCACCACACCGGACGACGAAGATCGAGGCCCAATTTTCTGCCGTCGCAGGCAAGCTCATCCGTGATGCGATCCACGACCAGAAGTCTCGTGATCGCTCCAGAAAGCCGATCCATGGTTGGATCACTCCAGAGCAGTGGACTGCAATGAAGGCTAGATTCGGCGAGGCCAGGTACCAGGAGCGGTTTGATAAGGCCAAGGTGCCGCGGTCGAGCGCCAGTAAGTGGTGTGGTGGCTTCATTCCGATGACGGAGCATTCTCGTCGTCTGGTACGTTTCATATGACGGACATCATTTTATATATAGATGGATAGAATATTTAATACTAATAATAGATAATATAATTTAACAGATAAAAAAAGGTGAGGACCCGAACATGGTGACCGTCTTCCTGGTCGCCCATCGGAGGACTGGGGAGTTCATTGACGAGAGGGCGACGCAGGCATATGTACGTTCTATTCGTTATATTAATTTACTATAATTTAGAAAACAGAAAAATAGATATCAATATAGACTTTAGCAAACACTTACACGTTAGCAAATATTATTCTAGGCCGAGTTTTTTCGGCTACAAGAGGAGGCGGCTGCTACTGCTAGTGCGCCAACATAAGGAGGGGCTGGTACTTCCTCCTAGTCGCCTACAGCTCCATCGTCGGACGATCTCTGGATGACCGCCGTTGGCGGTCTTCAGAAGGGTACGTACTACGGTACGGGATCCTACGGCACCTATTTGGCTTCAGAGTCATCCCGGGCCCCCTTTGTCAGTGCGCAGTCTCCAGCTTCGCAGGCGTCATCACGAGCTCAGGATATTGGTCGTCAGATCGACGAGCTGCATCGTGAGTTGCAGCAGCAGATTTATGATTACCATACCGCAGAGCGACGATCCGACGATCACCGAACGATTTGATGCAGTCGAGCGCAGTATACAGAAGCTGATGAGTCTGCAGCAGGCTACAGCTGCCAGCTTACACACGCTCACCGAGTCTACGCAGAGCACAGAGTGTAGACAGGTCGAGATGGAGAGATCGCAGAGGACCATGTCTGCCTCACTCACTCAGGTACAAACTTCGATTGAGGAGAGTACTCAGAGGATGGTGAGTACCCTTGTTGCGCATGGTGAGCGACTGCAAAAGCTGGAGCAAATACGTCCTCCTGGTCCATCGACGGTGCCAACTCTAGACATTGTACTGCCTTCTAGTGCCCCTACGGTGTAGCTCACACAGGAGCAGTATGAGTACATGCTATCCCAGATGCGCGGCAGGGGTCCTCAGTGATCCAGTATATTTTTTATCATCTTTGTATGTATTGGCCCTATGGGCCCATTGACCGTTCTGTACACTGATTTTCATTCTTATTTGCCCTCCATTGTGGACATGTATGTTTGTTGGATATTTATTTTGCGATATTTACTTTGTTGGTATTTTTTTGTGATATTTACTTTGTGATATTTACTTTGTTATATCTGCGACGGGGATGACAAATATACCTACGCTGGGTTGTAAGCGATGATCTGATATACAAAGGAGGTGCTGCCCAATTTTTTAAAAATATGTTTGATATTTTTGTGATGATGTGTGTAGCATAACAAAAATACCAAACATATTTTTTTAAAAAAAATTTCATAATATCTGCGACGTATAGCGACGTTCTGCGACGTATAGCGACGTAAATAGACGTTGCTAGTTAGCGCCGTCACGTCGCTATCTGTCGCAGTCCGTCGCTCAGTAGCTGACGTGGCATAGAGTAACGTGCTAATTTGGTCGCCATACGTCGCTAAACTACTGACGTGGCATGCATGCCATGTCAGCACATAAAAAGGTCCGACGTCGCTACGTAGTCGCACAACGTCGCTAATTTGGCGATGTTCCTATTCGTCGCTCTCCGTCGCCAAATTTGCGATAACCCAGCGACATTGTGGTGACATCGCAAACAGTGACATAGGGCGACGAATTTGTCATCTGCGACTAGCTTTTTTGCGACCTTTATTTTCCATCGCTAAAGTCGTCGCTAATTACCTTTAGCGACGTATTTTCCTTAATTAGCGACGTATCTGGACGTCGCTAATTTGGCTTATTTTGGTAGTGTGTGTAAAGACCAACTATTGTGGATACTACGTTCGATCTAGTATTAATATTGGAGAAATGTATGCTATTCTTAAGGATATTGTGTGTAGCAATATTGTAAATTAAAACATGTCTACAGAACATCAGGTCCGTTATAGTTGATAGGACAACCAGACATCCGTAGTCACCCTACGGATTGGACAACTTATGGTACTAATTTTAAAATTTCTAATTTATATGAGTTTTTTAACTTTAAAA
The DNA here is from genome assembly GCA_029216955.1 of Iris pallida. NCBI lineage: Eukaryota > Viridiplantae > Streptophyta > Magnoliopsida > Asparagales > Iridaceae > Iris > Iris pallida. The sequence goes on along the minus strand of JANAVB010033817.1, from coordinate 3,989,743 downwards.
TATATGAAACTATTAAAATACCAACATTCAAGTTGACAATTTTTACTCATAAAACAAAATAACTTTGCTCGTGAGGTGGTAAAAACATTGTCAGGCCCCGAGTCGACAAACCGTTCGTCCCCGGTGTTATTTTGCCGATTCGATCGTCCTCGCTAAGACGTGATGTCGTACGAGTCTGAAATTGCACTCGTACAAGGCAAGAACATTACGTTGATTTTTATATTGAAATGCCAAGTTAAAACTTCACAAATCACATCAAATTGAGTCGCAGTAAAGGAAGATAGAAATATGATTTTCATTCATAGCTTGCAACAAAATTCAAGTCATAATTACATTGGATGCCGTTGCCGCTATATTGATTAAAAACAAAAAAACACATACTCGACAAGATGCCTGAACTGACACTTGTCGTTCCATACATTTGCCCCTTTATACATAAGCCGTCAATTGAATTGGCTTTAAAATACTTCAGCATAGGAAGAGCTTCAAAATGCCTCTCCGTACTTCAGCTTCTGTTTAGAGCGCCCGTCGCACCTGGGAAAATTGGGGGAGGGGATTATCACACTTGCTAAGTGGACGAGACGAACCCACTCGTCTAAACCGACTCTGATTGTTAAGGTAGGCATGCTTTAAAGTTGTCTTTCTATTTAGAACTAAATAAATTCAGTTTATATCGATAGCCATCTTTGAGTAATAAAGCATACAGTAAAACATAGCGATTTATCCCATTTTTACCACGGCTGTACTCGTCCTTGCATAAAAACTGAGATAATACTTACTACCTGCATAAGACAATAAGTAAGCATGCTACAATCTTATATGCGCGATCATTGGTGTTACACACCATGTGGGACTATCTCAATGGTATTTCGGTCCGTTCAGTCTAGGTTGCAAGCCTGAATGACGATCCCGCAATGCATCAGTGCCGAAGCACGATTATTCATTCCCCCTAGGTCGATTCGATTCCGATGTCCCGGATACCGATTCGAAAAAAATCAACTTGTGCACAAGCTGTCCATGACCATGCCAATGTGTGAACATTTTAATATATGCAAACAGTTTTGTATAGCGCAGACAGTATTGAACGGCGTATCATTTCTCCCAACTCATGCAACGATTCATTTTTTCCAAAGCCGTACTCCCGATTTAGCATCCCATGGGCACGTAATTGTTCGAAGCATCATATATAACCCACAATCGACATTTTATATTATTTTACAGCACGTGAAATAGTCAATCTTTTTACTAGAACCTTAAACTTTCTCGTTTATGTGAGAAACTTGTATTTTTCAGAGTAGATTACTCTAAATCGATACATTTTTTCTGAGTTCTTGACCTTAGTAGATTGGCATGCATTTAACTTGGCATCGCCGATTTGAATGAATTCGAGGCAAAGAAAATTTTGTTTGCAGGACAGAGTAGAAAAGAAGGGGCTGAATCACCCACCAAGTCCTTTGATCGTGCTGACCGTCGAAGCGCTTCGCAACGTTCAAGCTTTAGTTACGCGAGCTCCTGCAATGACACCAACACTTTGTTAGAATTTCTTCTTTTTTCCTTGCTTCAAAATTTGTAGATTGCATCCAGAAAAACAACGCGAAAGCACTTCATCAAAACCCAGCGGCAAAAGCTCCAAGAAAACCATACATCGGTCCGGTTCCGTCGAAGGGACTCTTATATAGAGCTTACTCGCCGAGACGCAGTCTGCTGCATCTAGGACTTATTCCAACAGAAGTCGTTCCATTAGTTGGATCGATTCTCGTAACGTCCGTCCAAATCGATTTGATCGATGCCGCAAGGTCACTACTAAAATAATCCAGATTAGTGACGTCAGGAGACGTCGCTAAATACAGAAAATACGTCGCTAAAACCGATTTGCGACGTATTTAGCAACGAAAAACATATGTCGCTTATAGGCAAGTCGCGGATGATACTTTCGTCGCCGAACGTCGCTATTTGCAACGCGGCGTTCATTGTCGCTAGACGTCGCAAAATGAGCGACAGAGAGCGACGTATCAGTACGTCGCCAACATTGCGACGTAAAGCGACCACTAGCGACGCTTAAAAAGTTTATAAATGATGACGAGGCATGGCATCCACGTGGCCACGTGGGCAACGTAGCGACGTATATTAGCGACGTCAAGCAACGTGACGTCACTATTTAGCGACGTATAGCAACGTAAATTATACGTCGCAGGACGTCGCAGAACGTCGCTATACGTCGCAGATATTATAAAAAAAATTAAAAAAATATAATTATTATTTTTGTTATGCTGTGTGTCTGTGTTTACAGTGTATGTGAACTGCAATGTTCGAACCATCGACAGTGTCGCTTACTGTTCTATGTTTTATCTTGGATAGAAAGAGCAACAGTTGAGGGTGCACTTCTCAGAGCTTCCTCTTCACGTCCTTCACCTTCTCGGGAACCTTTACGACGTCCCGAGAAAGTGAATTGCTATTTCTATCCAAGATAACACATACAACAGTAATCGAAACTGTCGATGGTTTCCGAACACTGTATTTCACATTCACTGTAAATACAGACACACAGCATAACAAAAATACACAATATTTTTTTAAAAAATTTTGGCAGCACCTCCTTTGTATATCAGATAATCGCTTATAATCCAGCGTAGGTATATTTGTCATCCCTGTCGCAGATATCACAAAGTAAATATCACAATAAAAGCAGGAGGCATGCAAATAAATATCACAGACACACATCCTCACAAACATCCAATAGAGTCAAATAAAAATGGAAGATGATAAAAAGTCTCCCACCAAGTGCATAAACAACAGTGTATGAATAAACAATTTGCCCATAGGGCCAATACATACAACTCATAAAAAAACCAATAAAATTACTGCGGACCCCTGCCGCGCAACTGGGATAGAATGTAGTCATACTGCTCCTGGGTGAGCTATACCGTAGGGCCAGTAGGAGGCAGTGCAATGTCTGGAGTCGGCGCCGGAGGCAGTGCAGTGTCTGGAGTCGGCGCCGGAGGCAGTACAGTGTCTGGAGTCGGCGCCGTCGATGGACCGGGAGGACGTATCTGCTCCAGCTCTCGCAGTCGCTCACCATACGCAGCAAGGGATCTCACCACCCTCTCAGTACTCGCCTCAAGCGAAGTCAAAACCTGAGTGAGTGAGGCAGACATGCTCCTCTGCGATCCCTCCAGCTCCACCTGTCTACGCTCTGTGCGCTGCGTAGACTCGGTGAGCGTCTGCAAGCTGGCAGCTGTAGCCTGATGCAGACTCGTCAGCTCCTGTATACTGCGCTCGACCGCATCAAATCGTCCGATGACGATCGGAGGGTCGGATCGTCTCTCGGTCGCATCAGAAATCTGCTGCTGTAACTCGCGACACAGCTCCTCGATCTGACGAAGGATATCCCCAACTCGTGACGACGCCTGCGAAGCCGGAGACTGTGCACTGACGGAGGGGCCCCGGGATGAATCCGAAGCCAAATACGCGCCGTAGGATCTCGTACCGTAGTACGTACCCTTCTGAAGACCGCCAACGGCGGTCATCCAGAGCTCGTCCTCCGATGGAGCTGTAGGCGGCTGGGAGGAACTACCAGCCCCTCCCTCTGCTGGCGCACTAGCAGCAGTAGCCGCCTCCTGCTGTAGCTGAACAAACTCGGCCTAGAACATGTTTGCTAACGTGTAAGTGTTTGCTAAAGTCTATATTGATATCTATTTTCATGTTTTCTAAGTTATAGTAAATTAATATAAAGAATAGAACGTACATATGCCTGCGTCGCCCTCTCGTCAATAAACTCTCCAGCCCTCCGATGTGTGACCAGGAAGACGGTCACCATGTTCGGGTCCTCATCCTTTTTACCTGTTAAAATATATTATCTATTATTAGTATTAAACATTCTATATCGAACTATATATAAATTAATGTCCGTCGTAGGAAACGTATCAGACGACGAAAATGCTCCGTCATCGAAATGGAGCCACCACACCACTTACCGGCGCTCGACCGCGCCACCTTGGCCTTCTCAGACCGCTCCTGGTACTTGGGCTCGCTGAATCTAGCCTTCATCGCAGCCCACTGATCCGGCGTGATCCAACCATGGATCGGACGTCCGGCGCGATCACGACGCTTCTGGTCGTCGATCGCATCACGGATGAGCTTGGCTGCGACGGCAGGAAATTGGCCCTCGATCCTCGGCGTCCGGTGTGGTGGATAGAAATAGGTCCTCTACAAGAAGTAAAATACAAAAGTTATATAATATACACAAATGATTATTAAAATTTAAAAATAAACAATTTTTTTACCTTGAAGTGGGCGAACCAGAAGGCCTTCCTATCTGCGGGAGCATCTGAGTAGTTGAGCCAAGGCCCACCATAGTTCTGCCTCAGAAATAGCCCCAGCTGTCTCTGGACTACAGAAGGCCGATATCTATACAATAAAAAATTTTTATGAATATATATGTACATATAATCATTTGAGAAATATATATTAATTAATTAACTTACTTCATAGGCCCGTCCGTCTAAATCTCCATACGCGTCTCGCCCGGGGGAGCGCATGGAGGGTCGCTCTCACCTCCTGCCTGGGCAGGTTCAGTCTGATCGCCGGCCTCCATATGCTCGGCGTCGGCTTCCCCCATAGACCCGTCGACCGGAGGAATGCTGGACGGGATATCAGGGATGCTGGACGCGGGATCAGGAAGGCTGGACGACGAGGGAGGACTCTGCAACCTGCTGGAACTGCCCTGTCCCGGTAATGGACCGGGAACAGAATGGTACACTAGCGTACTCGGAGATGAGGATGAGGGTACGAAACTGCCCCCTCCATCCCTAGGCCGAGGCTGACTGGACTGCCTAATGTAATATCCTCTGCGTCGTCCTCCTGGTCTAGTCATACCTGATAATAACATATGGCAATAAAACAAAATACATATTTATATGATAGACATCACAGATTTTTGAAAAATATCATGGTCACAGATAAAAGTGTCACTAAAGTGTCACAGATTTATTATTACAAAAATACATATTTATATGATAGACATCACAAATTTTAATCCTCTTCTGAAAATTCATCTAGTTCGTTTAGCGCATCTTCTTCTTCTTCTTCTTCTTCTTCTTCTTCTTCCTCCTCTACATCTTCACTTTCATCTGCATCTTCCTCTTCAGATACTTCTACTTCTTCTACACAATTAGATGTGTAATGAGGAACTTTCGTCGTGTCCACTTCTATAATATTTGTTACAAGAGGTAGTTCTTCCTGTTGATAAGCTATATCGTCAACCTCAAAGGTATTTCTAGCTTTGGTCTTGCATACTGCCCACCAGTCCGACCTTGTTGTTCCCCGTTTAGGATAACTTGTGAAGTACACGAGCTGAGCCTGACTTGATAGGAAAAATGGTTCATAGGCTTGATATCGACGCCGATAGTTTATATCAACAAGACTGTGCTTGTCTACTTTCCAACCCTGACCTTCAATCGGATCGAACCAATCATACCTGAATAACACAATCTTAGCAGGCTCTATTCCATAACTATATGTCAGCTCTACGATCTCCCGTAGCACGCCATAGAAATCGTTGCCCGCATCAACATCTTTGTAGTTCGAAGATCTGATACACAAACAGCTGTTTTTGGTGGAGTCGAGATCCACAAAGTTGTCTCTGATCGGGCAAGTTGTTGACTTGAACCTAAACCTATTAACACAGTAGCTTGGCCATATTTTTATAGCATAAATTGGTCCCTTGGCTAGCGTTCTAATAGACTCATTCTCAAGTCTTGCGTATGGACGATCGACCTAAATACCACAAAAGAAGCAATTAAGCTCATTCTAAATCAAGTGCATATACAGAAAGGTAATTACAGAGTCCTCAATTCTCACATATGCACTCAACCATGATGGAAAATAACGTCTCATTTCTTGTTCTAGTTCTTCTTCTGTTATGTGTGGCCTTCCTGACCTCACATCATCATTAAATATGCTGAAAACAACATCGTACAATTAATGTAATAGTATTATTCTCAACACTATTAAAATAATGTAGACGTATGATTTACTTACCCCTCCAGTTTCTCTACTTCCTCCTCGTCGCAGTTGAGTAATACATACACCTGAGCAGCCCTTAGCTCATCATCGTTCAGATATCTCTTCTTCATTTTACCCGATGGCTTTCCTGGAGCATTGAATACCTTCAGTATTGTATCATTACTTTCATGATCTCCGTCGTCGTTTCTGGAAGCTCTCGTTCTATTAGTTGCAACATGTGGCTTGAAATACATCGAACAAAAGTTTGTAACCTCCTCGAGAACATAGGCTTCACAAATAGAACCCTCGACCCGTGCCTTATTTTTCACATTTCTTTTTAGGTGATTCAAATATCGCTCGAACGGATACATCCATTGATATTCGACGGGTCCACCAACACGTGCCTCATAGGATAGATGAATCGGCAAATGCTCCATAGAGTCAAAGAATCCAGGAGGAAACACCCTCTCTAGCTTGCATAGTGTTACCGCAATGTCCTTCTCCTGCTTTTCTAGACGATCAACGAGCAATTTCTTAGAACAAAGGTCCCTGAAGAATATGCTAAGCTCCGTCAATGGATCCGAAACTGCCTGCGGTAAGAATTCCCGAAATGCAATCGGAATTAACCTCTCCATGAATACGTGACAGTCGTGGCTCTTCATACCCGTCAATTTGTTTTCCTTCGAATCGACACATCTTCTCAGATTTGACACATATCCGTCTGGAAATTTTAGGCCCTGGATCCACCGACAAAGTCTCACTTTATCCTCCTTGTCCAGCGAGAAAATTGACTTCGGCAGGAACTGTTTTCCATTCTGCTGTATCAAATGCAACGCAGGACGTTTGCATATTTCTTCTAAGTCCAACCTGGCCTTGGGATTGTCTTTCGTTTTTCCCTTTACGTCCATCACAGTATTAATTATGTTATCAAACACATTCTTCTCAATATGCATGACATCAAGATTATGTCTGATCAGATTGGTACTCCAGTATGGCAGATCCCAGAATATGCTCCTCTTTGTCCAGTTATGATCTCTACCAAATCCATCGCACTTGTACCCAGTTGTAGGATCTTCGATAGCACTTGGAAAATCTTTAACCTCCTCCCATATCGTGGCTCCGCACCACCTTGGCGGTGGATCACCCTTCTCTACAATGCCGGCACGGAATGCATTCTTGTTCCTTCTGAACGGATGATCTTTTGGCAGAAATTGCCGATGACAATCAAAGAAGCACGGTTTTCCTCCGTATTTCAAGCGGAAAGCCTTACTACGGTCCATGCAATACGGACATGAGAGACGGCCATGAGTGCTCCATCCAAATAACATTCCATAGGCCAAAAAGTCGTTGATGGTCCACATAAGGGTTGCCTTCATCTGAAAATTCTGCTTTCTGGAAACATCGTATGTGTTAGCACCTACTTCCCATAACTGATTCAACTCATCTATCAAAGGCTGTAAGTACACGTCAATGTTCCTCTTGGGATTGTTCGGACCAGGAATTATAACGGTTAGAAACATGTACTGAGTCTTCATGCACATCCAAGGCGGTAGGTTATACGGAGTGACAATCACAGGCCAGCACGAATACTGGGATCCCGAAAGACCAAAAGGAGTAAAACCGTCAGAAGATAGTCCCAACCTGACATTACGCAGATCTGAAGCAAAATTAGGATACACTCGATCAAAGTGCTTCCACGCTTCTCCATCGGATGGGTGATCCAACAATCCTTCAATCTGTTCTCGCATGTGCCAACTCATATTTTCGGCCGTCTCTTTCACCATAAATAATCTTTGCAACCACGGCGTTAAAGGCAAGTAGTGCATTGAATCGGTCGGTCTTCTTGCACCGGTAGACCTTCCTGTACTAGTTGTCTTATAGCGATCAGCACCACAAAATCTGCACACATCTGCGTCCTTGTCGTCTTTGTAGTACAGCATGCACCCATTGCGACAGGAATCGATTTTCTCGTATCCCATCCAGAGCGATCTCACCATCCTCTTAGACCGGTAGAAGTCTTTAGGCAACTTAGCATCCGCCGGTAAAATCTCTATAATCAACTCCAACACTCGGTTGTAGCATTCTTGCGACATGTTAAAATCTGACTTAATGCTCAACAGTCTTGTAACCACCTCCAACGGTGAATGATCCTCACAACCAGGATACAATGGAGTCATTGCATTCTCCAGCAACTCCATGAACTGTGCAGCATCGGCGTTCGGTGCCTCCTCAGGTGCATCATGAACGAAACTAGGCCCCGCAGCGTCGAAAACCATGTTCACGCACCCGTCGTCGTATGCATGATTATCTGAAACAAAATTAGGTCCCGTATGCATATACGGCTCTACGTAAGGCTCCGGCTCTGATGCTAAAGACACAAGTTCTCCGTGTGCGGTCCACTGATAGTAATTAGGCGTGAAACCCCTCGAGTACAAATGATATGTCACTTCCACTTCTGGATAATATTTCACGTTATGACATTTCACACACGGACACTTAATTTTGGTGTCGTCCATGTACTGAGGGAACGCCTTAGCAAACTGCAGGAACTGCTCTACTCCCGCTATGTATTCATCCTGCACACCACACATATCATCAGGACGAAGATTGTACATCCATGAACGATTTCGCAAGTAGTAATTCATATCCATTTGGAAATAATTCTGCAAAGATGGACACACATTATCCAACAGGCACAAATTCGTATATAATGTCTTATTATGGGACACACATTAGTAGCGGACAGTTACTAATAACAATAATATTGACCGATACCGATACGGTTTGGCATGTTCCGATCCGATACAGACCGATACCAAATATTGACCGATACCGACATTGGCATGTTCCGATACCGATACTATACAGACCGATACCGACATTAGCATGTTCCGATACTATACCGACATTGGACAGTTACTAATAACAATGATATTATCCAACAGGCCGATACCGATACGGTTTGGCATGTTCCGATCCGATACAGACCGATACCAAATATTGACCGATACCGACATTGGGGGTCTTTGTTCCGGTCAATTCGGCAAAACCAATCGGTAAGGGTGACTACTATTTCATATAATTTCAAAACTACTAAGAAATAACGCTAAAATACTTAAAATTATGCCTAAATGTATAAAATATATGTTTTTAAATGTAAATAATTTATTAATAATTATTTGTTTTCCGATACCAAAGTCCGATACTCCGATACGATACCGCCGATACTACCGATATCGCCGATACCAATACTCATAGGAATAGTCCGATACCGATTCCGATACCGATATTGTGAACCTTGGGTATATATCGTCAACTTCTCAAATTCTTAAAATGAATTTCAAATGGATTTTTGATTGTATATATATGTGTATTTGTGTGTATATCATGGTTTAAAGTATCGGCCGATACCGATCCGATACGGCCGATACCGATACGGTTTGGCAAGTTCCGATCCGATACCAATGTGCATAAGTCCATGAACAAATGTGTGTGGTGTGTGTAAGAGTGGACAAGTGACATGAACAAATGTGTGTGTGTGAATTTCCAGAAAACAGCAAATGAATATGTGACAGTTCAACACAATGCATTCTCAGGAATTAATTGACAGTTTCATTAACCAATGTGCATAAGTCCTACAGTGAGCTAAACATGTGTGTGCATACCATATAGAAACTGTGTGTGTGTATATGTTAATAGGGTTTAAAGTGAAACTGTTCTCAGGTTTAAACCTATATTTCAGTTTAAAAGTAATATCAACAAACATGTCAACTAATATACATATATGTGAATATCAACCCAAGTCCCCAATCAATACAACCAACTCCAAATCTCAGTTTTAGGAACACAAAATCAATTAAAAGGAATCAGTGAGCTATTAAACATTATAAAATCTGGAAATAGGTTGACAGTTACAAACCGAAGCAATTCGAAATCCATGAAATGAACAACATAGAACCTCAATCTATTCTCAGGCATGTAATCGTGCTACATATTAATAATGAACAATAATTAACCACACAACAGTAAAAATGGTATTCATAATCTCAGAAACAACCATGAGAAAACCGTGTATTAGTTGATACACAGGCAGCCCCTAACCCATTCAAAATCCCATTTAACAATGCAAACCTAATCCCACATGCAAAAACCAATTAGCCCCCCTCCCCCTGCACCCACCCCAACCATGCCCCCCTCCCCCCCTGCACCCCCCGGGTACCCCCACCCCTCCCTCCACCCCTCGACAGTAAGACCCCCCCACCCCATGCACCCACCCCCACCCCTCTCTCCCCCCTCGACAGAAAGACCACCCCAGTAGCTAGGGTTAGGGTTCTCGTGTCCGTGTCTGTGTCTAGATAGCTAGGGCTAGGGTTAGGGTTTACCTGAGGAGGGTGGCTTCGTCGGAGGATGGAGGCGGCGAGGAGGGTGGCTTCGTCGGAGGAGGAAGCGGCGAGGAAGACTCCTTCGTCGGAGGAGGGAGGCTGGTCGCCGGAGGGAGGGGTCAACGGGCGAGCGGGGTCGCCGGGGGGAGAAGGGGGAGAAGGGGGAGGGTGTCGCCGGAGGGAGTGGTCGCCGGAGGGGGAGGGTTCGCCAGGGGGAGAGGGGAGAGCGGGAACAATTTTTTGGGTGAAAATTTTGGGATTTCGATCAGGCCAGGAACCCTATATGAAATAAAACAGCGACGCCTAAATGATACGTCGCTATATGTCGCAATCCAGCGACGTAAATTATGCTACGTCGCTGACCGTCGCTACGCAGTGACGGACAGCGACGTGAGGAACAAGACGTCGCTATATGCAATTATCAGCGACGGGTGTTTCCGCCGTCGCTAATATACGTCGCTATTTAAGCATATTTTAGTAGTGGGTGTTATCGTTTACCAAGCTCAGCGATCGAGTCAGATGGTCATCTAAGTTCCCGGCCGATCTGACTCGGCACAAGTATAATATGAAATCCGTCGCCTATCGAAAGCGGGGCACTACAAACATGCTATTACTGCTTAGGACAGGTTTTTTAAACTCCAACTAGCCATTTAAAGCTACAACACATGTTCATAACCGTTTAAAAACCACAATGTTTTGAGAACTTCAAATATTTGAGAATATTAATGTCACGTGGCCCAATATTCCAAACTAATCCGTTTAAAGTCTTAAACACAATTCCAATGATCCAGGCTATCTTATAACATCAACTTTAGATGCATTGGTTCAACTGGTTCACTTTGGCATGGCACGAATTTAATCCATTATTGCAAAAAGTTCTAAATTCTATATTTAAAAGGTAAGATCAATCGGTTAACGGTTTTAAAAAAAATGGTGCACATGCAGAAAGATAATAAGGCATCTTAAATAAGTAACATGTATTTTTATCACGTTCTCAGTGTTTCTTCATGTAATGTCCTCGACTAACCATGCTAATAAATTCTAAATGCAACAAGCGAATAATGACAAACAAAGCTCAAGCAAATGGTCAATTTAATACCTTATTTCCTTTTCTATTCCTTAGACCTGTTCAAAAAGAAAATGTTAAACATACACGGTTGGAAGTACATGATGTATGATGAGTATAATATATAGCTGAAAACTATAATTTAAGAAGTATGGTATGAAGAATAATTTATTTTGCATGTAAGAGTAATAAACTATTTTTTTCAAAGCTTGTAAGTTCCTAAGATCATTTCATTTTTATACATTTGTGAAGTATACATTGATTATCTTGCTTCATTTATTTATTCATTCCTCAAACAACATACTGAATTGAGAACCCTAGCTACCAGTATGTCACAATAAGGTACGTAAAAATATCAAATGTCTTTCGGATGCCCCAAGTGTTCTAACCGTAAGAAATTGAATATATGAATATGATTCAGAAATTGAATGTTGCGAGCATTCAACAATAATCAATTATTCGAGCATCCAATACATCAGACCACTAAAATATCCATATTTTAGGAATGTGTGAATTATATGATAAATCATAAATGTTTAACATTGAAATTATTAGCTATTAATATGAGTAAAAGTTATTAATTTATATCACACACGAGTTAGCTATAGAAGAATAGGCAAGATGGTAGCAAAAGGAAACACCTCAAAAAGAAATGATGATTAATACGATCGCATGCTTGAACATACAAACATAATCAATTACTAAATTACTAAAAGTATTTTGTTTAATAATCTACAAAGTGCTACTACTTTGTACATAATGTACAATACAATTAGCAATCGACATCTTCCATCATTTTTTTGTTATGCCATCATCAAGAAAACGCTATTGCCAAAAACCAATGTTTTGATGTTTATAATAAATTAAGATAAAAAGTGGATGCAGATAGAGATGAATGGTGACTATCTACAAATATAACAAAATATTCCTGACCAATAGCATTGTGTGGATGAAAACAAACAAGTTCGAAGACAGATCTAATTCAATGGAAGTGTAACTTATAAAAAAATGATTTCAGTCCAAGCATGAAGTTTCATTACTTTTTGTATCAAGTTTAGCCATAGATGCAGTTATTATGCATGGTTTGACATCATGTAATTTAACTAATGTAATATTGATAGAAACTATTGCGAGACATACCAGATCTTGTCAGAGTCAATTGTGTCCATCTTTCTACTCTTTCTAATGACTGATTCCTACCAGCTCTCTTTGATTTATCACATCTTGCTTATCTTTCCTCATATGTTAAATAAAACATATGCAAAATAAAACATGTAATCGATATGCAGAATTCAATAGGCACTTATCTTGTGTTCGGGGGCTAGCAGGGCCGGCCCTGGCCCAGGGCGGCCAGGGCGACCGTCCGGGGCCCCATGAAATTTGGGGGCCCAAAAAAATTAATTTAAATGTATATATATATTAGTAATCTTATATTGAAAATAGAACTAATATATAATATGATCCTCCTTTATTACAAAACATTTGTAGTGTAGTGGTAGTTTGTTGTACTTGTACACAAGAGGTCCTAGGTTCTAGCCTTGGATATATCATTTTTAAGTTCAAATTTTTTATATTATATATGGGCCCCATTTTAAAAATTTGCCTAGGGCCCCCATTAACTCAGGGCCGGCCCTGGGGGCTAGATATGGCTAGGAGCGAACCGCTCTGAACGAGGACAAGCCAATGAGATGTTTCATCGAGCATCTTTCGGGCGTCAAGGACGATGACTAATGGGTTCACCATGGTGATGCAGTAGCCGAACAAAGGAGACTGGGATGGTCTCTCGAGAAATGGTGCTTTATTCAAGAGCTTCCGCGAGCGATGGTAACCGGTGACCCATACCTTTCTTCTAGTAGAACTTCCTGAGAAATCATGCTGATAATGTGTTGTAAAAATTAGAAATAAACAGAAGAAATTGGTTGCTAAAAATTTGTACGAGTTATTCTCATTTATAACATATATAAAAGGGAATAAGCTAGAGCTAGTTGTGGTTATGGATAAGGGTATCCTTATTTGGATTTATCCAAATCACAGTAGTAGGAAACACATAAAAATAACATATGACTTCTTCTTAGGATGTGCTGATCTGTTGAAGAGAAGCATTTTATTTATAGAGCTAGCCTAATTTGTAATAGATGGATTTCTATAAACATTCCCAATAGTTTTGTGAAATTATTATTATTATTATTATTATTATTTTTATTATTATTATTATTATTATTATTATTATTTCTTTTTCATTCCTAATTGTTCACCCCTTTTTTGTACCTAGGCCATGTGGACACCTTATGGGTCAGCCCAAACTTACATGGTATGATCCCCTCCTCAGCCCAAAGCTTAGAAAAGAGAGTGAGAATGAGAAGAGGGTCAATATAACCAACCATCTCCCTCTCCCATATGCTCCTCACCCAATCACCCCCCTAGCCTCGCTCTCCTCCCTCTCTCCCTGCTCTATACCACCACCTACCCCTTGTCACGTCCCGAGTCGGCAACGTTCGTCCCCGGTGTTAATTTTGCCGATTCGATCGTCCTCGCTAAGGTGTGATGCCGTACGAGTCTGGAATTGCACTCGTACAAGGCAGAACGTTACGTTGCATTTGATATAAATACGCCAAGTTGAAACTTCACAAATCATATCAGAATTTAAGACGCAGTATAGAAAGATAGAAATGCTTTTCATTCATAGCTTGCAACGAAGTGCAAGTCGTAATTACATTGGATGTCGTTGCGGCTACATTGATTGAAAACAGAAAGAAATACATTCGACAAGTTGCCTGAACTACGCTTGCCGTCCCATACATTCGCCCCTTTATACATAAGCCGTCGACTTGAATTGGCTTCAAAATACTTCAGCATAGGAAGAGCTTTAAAACGCCTCTCCGCACTTCAGCTTTATTTTAGGTTGGAGCGTCTGCCGCACCTGGAGAAATTGGGGGAGGGGATTAGCACACTTGCTAAGTGGACGAGACGAACCAACTCGTCTAAACCGACTCTGATTGTTAGGGTAGGCATGCTTTAGAGTTGTCTTTCTTTTAGAACTAAATGAATTCAGTTCATATTCGATAGCCGTCTTTGAGTAATAAAGCATACAGTATAACATGCGACGCTATCCTTTCAGCCTAGGTTGCAAGCCTTACTGAAGGTACCGCATGCCTCGCGCCGAAGCACGATAAATTATTCCTCTAGGACGAATTGGTTCCGATGTCCCGCATACCGTTTTGAGGAAAACGAACTTGTGCACAAGCTGTCCATGACCATGCCTATGTACGAACAGTTTAATGTATGCAACCAGTTTCGTATAGCGCGGATAGTATCGAACGGCATTATCATTTCTCGTAACTCATGCAACGATTCATTTTTCCCAAAGTCGTACACCGATTTAACGTCCCGTGTACACCAAATTGTCCGAGACATCATAACCCATGAGCGACGTTTCAAATTATTTTGCAGCACGTGAAATAGTCCATCTTTTTACTAGAATCTTAAACTTTTCTATTTATGTGAGAAACTTGTATTTTTCAGAGTAGATTACTCAAAATCAATACGTTTTTTCCGAGTTCTTGACTTAGTGGATTGGCATACAATTAACTTGGCATCGTTCGATTTGAATGAATTCGAAGCAAGGAATAAGTTTGCGGGACAGAGTAGAAAAGAAGGGTCGAATCACCCACCGATTACTTTGCTTCGTGCCGATCGTCCAAACGCTACGCAACGTCAATCCTTAGTTACGCGAGCTCCTGCAATGGCACCAACGCTTTGTTAGAATTCCTTCTTTTTCCCTTGTATCGAAATTGTAATTGCATCCATGAAAACGACGCGAAAGCACTTCATCAAGCCCAGCGGCAAAGCTCCAAGAAAACCATACAGCGGTCCGGTCCCGTCGAAGGGACTCTTATAGAGAGCTCACTCGTCGAGACGCAGCCCGCTGCATCTAGGACTTATTCCAACAGAAGTCGTTCCATTAGTTGGATCGATTCTCGTAACTTCCGTCCAAATCGATTTGAATCGATGTCGTAAGGCGTTATCGTTTACCAAGCTTAGCGATCGAGTCAGACGGCCATCTAAGTTCCCGGTCGATCTGACTCGGCGCTAGCATTTTATGAAGTTCCGTCGCCTATCGAAAGCGGGGAGCTACATAATATACCACTAAGAAAAAGTTTCGTCCCGAAACTTAAGAACAAGGGTCTGACCTTAATTTAGACAAACAACGCGGGGTACTTCTCTTTCATCTCCGCCTCCATCTCCCACGTTCGACTCCTCGACTAAATGGTTCCGCCAAAGCACGCGGACCAAGGACATCGACTGATTGCGTAGCACTTTCTCCTTGCGGTCCAAAATTTGAATAGGCTCCTCCGAGTAAGACAAGTCAGTACGTAGCTCCAATTGATCGAAGCTAACCGCATGACTTGGATCGTGCACGTATTTTCGAAGTTATGAAACGTGGAAAACATCGTACAAATCAGCTAAGGCAGGAGGTAGTACGATCCGATAAGCAACCGTTGCAACTCGCTCAATGATCTCGAAGGGGCCTACAAATCTCGGGCTCAACTTGCCCTTAACGCCGAACCGCATCAAACCGCGCATGGACGTTACTTTCAGAAACACGTGGTCCCCGACCAAGAACTCTAGCGGTCGTCGACGAAGATCTGCGTAGCTCTTTTGTCGACTTTGCGCGATGTGGAGTCTATCTCGAATCAAGCGGACCTTTTCGACGGCCTGCTCCACCAGTTCCGGTCCAAGCACTTATCGCTCTCCGACTTCATCCCAGCATATCGACGAAGGGTACTTCCTCCCGTAGAGCGCTTCGTATGGAGCCATCTGAATGCTTGACTGATAACTATTGTTATACGCAAACTCCGCAAGCGGCAAATACGTATCCCAACTAGTCTTTAGGTCGATCGCACACAGACGCAACATATCTTCTAAGATCTGATTGACCCTCTCTGTCTGACCGTCTGTTTGGGGATGGTACACCGAACTAAAGTTCAATTTGGTCCCCATCGCCGCTGGAAGGCTCGTCCAGAAACGCTATAGGAATCGCCCGTCTCTGTCCGAAATTATAGAGGCCGGTACCCCGTGCAGTCGAACAATCTCATCGACGTAGATTTGTGCTAACCGATCGACGCTCCATCCTACTTTAATTGCGATAAAGTGAGCCGACTTGGTCAATCTATCAACAATGACCCAAATCGCGTCATTCCCCCGCGGCGTCTTCGAAAATCCCACAATAAAATCCATCGAGATATTGTCCCACTTCCACTCGGGAATGGCGATGTTCTGCAGCTCGCCGTCTGGCCGTTGGTGTTCTGCCTTCACCTGCTAACACGCCATGCATTGCGATACGAACGCAGCCACGTCTTTCTTTATACCGTGTCACCAAAAGTTTGTACGCAATTCCTTGTACATCTTGGTGCTTCCAGGATGTAACGAGTACTTCGCATAATGTGCCTCCGTCAGAATTTCTTTTCTGAGTTCGGCAGTTTCAGGAACGCAAAACCTTCCCTTTAGTCGCATCGTCCCGTCTCTGTCTTCCACAAAGTCAGTCGCCCTTCCCGTTGAAATCAGTTCGTGCATTTTCTTCAGAAATGAGTCATCCTCCTGTGCGGTCTTTATCTTGTTAAGCAGGCTCAATCCTAACTTCAGCTGAGCTAGGTGCAGGTGTCGATACTCAATTTCGAGTTCGATACCCATCGCTTCAAGGTTTTGCTGTATCTCCTTATTTACGGCCAGTGTTCCCATAAATATTCTGCTGAGTGCGTCGGCCACCACGTTTTCCTTGCCTAGTGTATACTCGATCGTTAGCTCGTAATCTTTTATAAGTTCGAGCCAACGTCGCTGTCGTAGGTTGAGTTTCCGTTGCGTAAATAAGTATTTTAGGCTTTTGTGATCTGTGTAGATTCTGCATGCCACACCATAGAGGTAGTGTCGCCATAACTTCAACGGAAAGACGATCGCCGCCAATTCTAGGTCGTGCGTCGGGTAGTTTTTCTCGTGCTGCTTCAACTGTCATGAAGCGTAGGAGATGACTTTGTCTCTCTGCATGAGTACGCACCTGAGGCCAGTTCTCGATGCGTCGCTGAATATCTGAAAGCCTTCTGGACCATCTGGAAGTGCAAGGATTGGAGCTGAGACGAGCCGTTGCTTCAACTCTAGAAAGCTAGATTCACAGTCGTCGCTCCATTCAAATACTACTCCCTCCTGGGTAAGGTGAGTCAGAGGCAACGCTAGTTTTGAAAAGCTTCGCATGAACCTACGATAGTAGCCCGCTAAGCCCAGGAAACTCCGAATGTCGCTAGCCGAGGCAGGTCGTTTTTAATCCACCATCGCATCAATCTTCTTTGGGTCCACTGCAACACCTTCGGCAGAGATTACGTGCCCGAGGAATGTCACGCTACTCATCCAGAACTCGCACTTACTCTGCTTGGCGTACAATTTGTTTTCGCGCAGAATCTGCAGTACCGTCTTCAAATATTCTGCATGTTCTTCACGATTCTTTGAGTAGACAAGGATATCATCGATGAATACGAATAAAAAGTTATCTATTTGAGGTCGGAAGACTCGGTTCATCAGATCTATGAATGCGGCTGGGGTATTCGTCAAACCGAACGGCATGACGAGGAATTCGTAATGACCATATCGAGTGCGGAAGGCAGACTTCGATATGTCGTCGGACTTGATCTTCAATTGATGATAGCCTAAACGAAGATCGATTTTTGAAAATATTGTCGCGCCTTGCAGTTGGTCAAACAAGTCGTCGATTCGCAGCAAAGGATACTTGTTTCGCACGGTCGCCTTGTTGAGTTTCCGATAGTCGATGCATAGCCGCAACGACCCATCCTTCTTCTTCACGAACAGTACGGGAGCTCCCCACGGAGAGACGTTAGGGCGAATAAATCTGCGGTCTAGCAACTCTTGTAATTGCACCTTCAGCTCCTTCAGTTCTGCTGGAGCCATTCGGTAAGGCGCCTTTGATATCGGCCGTGTATCCGGAAAGGTGTCGATGCTGAATTCAATTTCTTAATCCGACGGCATCCTGGGCATCTGGTCAGGAAAATCTGCCACAACATCAGTCTGCATTGTGTTTGTATTATCCGTCCGCATGTCTCGAACTGATGCTAAGTATCCCGCACAGCCGAAACGCAGCATGCGCCTTGCCAAGATTGCCCATACCATCATGGCCGTCTTCGAGGCCGTACCGCACGAATATGAGAACTCTGTCTCGCCAGGAAGGCGAAACACCACTCTCTTCTCCGCGCACTCAATCGTTGTACGACAAGCGCCCAACCAATCCATGCCCAGGATTATATCGTAATCTTTGATGTCTAGCACGACGGCATCCAAGGATAGATATCTTACCCCGACGCAAATGTGGCCATCCCTACAAATAAAGTTCGCATGCATATCGACTCCCGACGGAGTGCTAACGCTAATATTTATATCTAGTGATTGCATGATTATTTTATTTTCTTTCGCATAATCAGCAGATATAAAGCTATGCGTCGCACCCGAATCGAATAGGACTCGAGCAGGTATATCTTTGTAGAGTAATATACCTGTTACAACCGTATCAGACGCGTACGCCCCGTCCCGAGTTAAGGCATAAACTCAGCCTTGAGCTCCATGGCGTTGATTCTGCGGGGTCACAGGCACCGCATTTGCGCCTTGTAGTGTAGGCGCTTTATATGGATTCGGAGTGTTCCTTGGTGGGTTGTGTTGATTCGGCTTTCCCGCCTGACAATATTGACTGAGGTGGCCTAGCTCGCCACACTTGAAGCATGTTCTCAGTCTACAATCGGGTGCTCGGTGCCTACGCTTGCCGCATCTGTTGCAATTTACTGCGGCAAAGTAACCACGATTCTCAGACGTGTTTGGGCGCTTTTGTACTCCCGATCCTCCAGCGTCATTAGGACGCTTGTTGAAGTTGTTACGAACGACAGGCATGGCCCTTTGTGACATACGGCCAAAGATTCGCTCACTATCAAGTGCGGCTTCGTAGGATTCACGATAAGTTTGGCATCGTTGGTTCATGACGTCCCTACGCAGTTCGTCGTTGAGGCCTTGCTGAAAGCGCTCGCACCATTCTTCTTTGTTGGACAGGAAGGCGCCGACAAATTTTGCAAGTTTTGAGAAGCTTGTATCATAATCTTCAACAATCATATTCTCCTGCCTCAACATCATGAACTCATCCCCCTTCTGTCGACGGATGGCGCGAGGAACGTACTGCTCAAAGAAGGCTGTCTTGAATATATCCCAAGAAATCTTTTTGTCGGAATCGGTTTCACATATCTCTTGTTTCTTCGCCGCCCACCAGTCATGTGCTCTTAGTTGTAACTGCAGCACCGCACAGGCCACCCTCTAGGACCCTTCGATGCAGAGGAGATCGAACAAGTCCTCCATCTCTGCGAGCCATCCTGCTATCACGTTGGGCTCTGCTCGGCCGTTGAACTTTGGCGGGTTCATTTTGCGAAACTCCTTCACTTTGAACATGGAAGGAGAGTTCATCATTTGCGAGGAGACTTCTTCCTCCTCGTCTTCTTCTTAATTACCTTGCATTTCCTCGGGCTCTTCGTCCGTCGTCTTGGTATTGTCCGCCATTCTGCTCACTATCTGAGTCCGGGCATTCATCTATTTCTGTTGTGCCTCAAAATAGGCTTTGAATTATGTCTGAAGCTGTTGCTGCAGCAGTTCCATTAACTGTAGCATCTTCTCCATAGTCGTCTCGCTAGGGCCAGTGCTTTTTGTGCTCAACGTACTATCGACGGTTTGGGTTGTTGGGCCGGCGATTTTCTTATCTCGCTTAGTCATTCCTACAAACAGTATAAACCCGTTAGTATTTTTCAAAAATATCTACGGGCTTACTTGTATGGAACTTGTATTTCACGCAGCATGCCGACAAGCATTCAATCAAGCCATCGCAATGGACATTCCAACAATGAAACATCTTTCAAAAATCTGAGGAAACATAACTGAGCTCTGATACCAATTTGTCACGTTCCGAGTCGGCAATGTTCGTCCCCGATGTTAATTTTGCTGATTCGATCGTCCTTGCTAAGGCATGATGCCGTACGAGTCTGAAATTGCACTCGTACAAGGCAGAATGTTACGTTGTATTTGATATAAATACGCCAAGTTGAAACTTCACAAATCACATCAGAATTTAAGACGCAATATAGGAAGATAGAAATACTTTTCATTCATAGCTTGCAACGAAGTGCAAGTCGTAATTATATTGGATGCCGTTGCGGCTACATTGATTGAAAACAGAAAGAAAATACATTCGACAAGTTGCCTGAACTACGCTTGTCGTCCCATACATTCGCCCCTTTATACATAAGCCGTCGACTTGAATTGGCTTCAAAATAATTCAGCATAGGAAGAGCTTCAAAACACCTCTCCGTACTTCAGCTTCGTTTTAGGTTGGAGCACCCGTCGCACCTGGGGAAATTGGGGGAGGGGATTAGCACACTTGCTAAGTGGACGAGACGAACCAACTCGTCTAAACCGACTCTGATTGTTAGGGTAGGCATGCTTTAGAGTTGTCTTTCTATTAGAACTAAATGAATTCAGTTCATATTCGATAGCCGTCTTTGAGTAATAAAGCATACAATATAACATCGCAGTTTATCATATTTCTTACCACGGCCGTGCTCGTCCCTGTATGAAAACAGAGATAATATTTATTTACCCTGCATAAGACAATAGGTGAGCATGCAACTATCTTATATGTGGCCATTGGTGCTACGCACCACTAGGGACTTAATCGAAGTTGGCATGCGACGCTACCCTTTCAGCCTAGGTTGCAAGCCTTACTGAAGGTCCCGTATGCCTCGTGCCGAAGCACGATAAATTATTTCCCCTAGGACGAATCGGTTCCGATGCCTCGAATACCGTTTCGAGGAAAATGAACTTGTGCACAAGCTGTCCATGAGCATGTCTATGTGCGAACAGTTTAATATATGCAACCAGTTTCGTATAGCACGGATAGTATCGAACGGCATTATCATTTCTCGCAACTCATGCAACGATTCATTTTCCCCAAAGCCGTACACCGATTTAGCGTCCCGTAGACACCAAATTGTCCGAGGCATCATAACCCATGAGCGACGTTTCACATTATTTTGCAGCACGTAAAATAGTCTATCTTTTTACTAGAACCTTAAACTTTTCTGTTTATGTGAGAAACTTATATTTTTTAGAGTAGATTACTCAAAATCAATACGTTTTTCCCGAGTTCTTGACTTAGTGGATTGGCATGCAATTAACTTGGCATCGTTCGATTTGAATAAATTTGAAGCAAGGAATAAGTTTGCGGGACAGAGTAGAAAAGAAGGGTCGAATCACCCACGAAAACGACGCGAGCTCCTGCAATGGCACCAACACTTTGTTAGAATTCCTTCTTTTTCTCTTGCATCAAAATTGTAATTGCATCCATGAAAACGATGCGAAAGCACTTCATCAAGCCCAGCGGCAAAGCTCCAAGAAAACCATACAGCGGTCCGGTCCCGTCTAAGGGACTCTTATAGAGAGCTCACTCGCCGAGACGCAGCCCGCTGCATCTAGGACTTATTCCAACAGAAGTCGTTCCATTAGTTGGATCGATTCTCGTAACTTCCGTCCAAATCGATTTAAATCGATGCCGCAAGGCGTTATCGTTTACCAAGCTTAGCGATCGAGTCAGACGGCCATCTAAGTTTTCGGTCGATCTGACTCGGCGCTAGCATATTATAAAGTTCCGTCGCCTATCGAAAGCGGGACGCTACACACCTTTCCTCTCTTGCACTCTCCCTTGATTTTGCCACCTCTAATATGCCCCTACCTACCTCTACATCTTCCTCTTAGTTTCTCATGCCGCCTCCTTCTTTTTTGCCCGCACCACACTCCTATTACCTTTTCCTCTCCATGTCCCTCTCACTCCTGACTTCTCATATGCTCCTGCAACTGTTGTCACGACCCGACCCGGAATCATCCGAATCATCGTCCTTTAATATTTTCGCGGACCTCTTAATAAATATGGCAAAAGATCGACCTCTAATATTTTCGCGTCAACGTATAACATGTACACGAAACCAACTAAAATCAATACTTGCATCGATTCGGACTTGCGCCTTGGTCGATTCAATTTCTTAGAATCTTCGAGCCGATTTAACGCACTCATCCTTCGGGGCAACGCGGCGCTTCGCATCGATTCACTCGATGCATTCTTTCGGATAAGGTAAGGTGTCACCCTTATTTTCCTGTATTTCCCGTATTTCGTATTTATACTCGTATCTGGATTTTGGCATGTATTTTTATTTTTTTCTCAGTTTGTGGGATTTCGGTATTTCTCGTATTTGGGTTTTTGGCTTGGCTCGGTTTTATTGGTTTGGGTTGGTTTGGTTTGGTTCTTTGTGATTGGATCACCTTAACCTATGCTACCCCTCATCCCCACCACAACTCCCCCACTTTATAACACCACCAACCACTCTCTCTCTTCATTACTTCCTCCATAAATTTTTTTCTTCTTCTTCTTCTCCTTCCTCCACAACTCTCCTAACCCTTAGGCAAGTGCATCTTGCTACTACATGAGAACCCTCTTTTCCTTGTCCATTTGATAGATTAGGCAATGGTGATCAACATTAGAACTTGGGTTTTTGTGATTTGGAGCCTCCATTGTTATAGATCTAAGTTATTTCTATTTTTGGATTTTGCATGTTTTGATCCTTTTTGGTTGGTTTTCTTTGAGTTCTGATGTTTCCATGTGGAAGAGCTTTCAGTTTCACTACAGTTGGAGCCTTGAAAATCCGAATTTGGAGTTCGGATGACCAAGTTATGAACTTTTGAAGTTTAGGTTTCAGCCATGTGTTCTTGCTGTTTGGAGAAGACCGTGAGCAGTGTACAGAGCTGTTTAGCTATGCACACTGAGCTACGCGCGCTCTTTAGCGCTGCGTACGCAGGCTTGAGTGCGCTTCCTGTTGGAAGCGTGTCTCCTTGAGCGTGCGTGACTTTCACGCAGCTGCTCCCTGTAGCGTGCGTGACTTTCACACACTGCTCCCTGTAGCGTGCGTGACTTTCACACACTGCTCCCTGTAGCGTGCGTGACTTTCACACACTGCTTTCTGTAGCGTGCGTGACTTTCACACACTGCTCCCTGTAGCGTGCGTGACTTTTCACCCACACTGCTCCCTGTAGCGTGCGTGACTTTCACATACGCTGCCCCTCCTGAGCGTGCGTGACTTTTCATGTACGCTGCCCCTGAGCGTGCGTGACTTTTCACGCAGCTGCCCCTTGAGCGTGCGTGACTTTTCACCTACGCTGCCCCCTTGAGCGTGCGTGACTTTCATATACGCTGCCTTCCTGCGTGCGTGTTATAATGCGTATGCATCCTCCCTGCGTACGTGCTTTTGTGCGTACGCATCCCCTGACCCGTATTTTGATATTTTATTAGATATTTCATGTCCATTTTATATCCTTACGTCTTTTGTCCTGAACTTGATAATCACGAATTTACTGGATATGTTTGGAATTGATAATTGAGCATGACCTGATAAGTGGCCCGTCATGGCGCACTCCTGACTAGTACACTTGATATGATAACCTGACCTGATACATCTTGAATAGCTGTTGCGACGGCTACCTGACATGACATGACCTGTATAATTAATCCTGACACCGTGGGCGATTGTGCTTGTACAAATAATCTACTTGTCCTGTCTTGCATCATGTCTAGGAGGGGACTCCTGAGTACCACGGTCAGGAGTACCTACTGAATTGGACTAAGGTTAATAATTAGTATAATTCACTAGTCATGAAGAGATGTTCCCCAGTTACAGGCAATCCCGTTATCCCGGCCACAAATGTTTGGACTTGTAGCCTGCCGACGAGTAGGGCACATTTCCAGTCCACTGTTATGTGGGGCACCCACCATTGTCACTTAAATGATTGAACTCTATTGTCACTATAATGCATTGTACCCTCTAGATTGTCACTATAATGATTGCCTGGATAACCTGGATAGCTGCATGGCCTGTGACTATTTGGAGCATCTCATTGCATCTTGCTAGTAACTAGGATTGTGATAACCCTAGTTAGTTAATGTAGAAAGCCGTAGGCAATGATTGGCCGTGATTGCTTGGATGGAGTCTAGTCCAGTTTAGTATTGTCTAGAATTGATTGATTGTAAGATTGTACCAGAATGATTGAATGATTGTCACTCCAGATTGTCACTATAATGATTGTCACTCCAGATAGTCATTATAATGATTGTCACTCCAGATTGTCACTATAATGATTGTCACTCCAGATTGTCACTATAATGATTGTCACTCCAGATTGTTACTTGACCTGATTTCTTATACTTATCTTGCCGATAAATGGTGAGAGAAACCAAGTTCCGTTCAGACGAAGGGTTACAACCCCGGTCCTTGTTTGGTTTACGGGTTGTAACCTAGCTATCTGAATAGTCCCATGGTTATCTCATCGTATATCATCCTGACATGCTTTTCCATATGTCCTGTCTTTTAGTGATTCTATGCAAGATTGTCTTTTATAATTACCCATCATGTTTTTTCCTTAATTACTGTCTCTTATTATGTAATTATATTATTGTGCTAATTACTGGCTTTGGTTCTTATTTTGTGGCCTCCTTTGTGGCACTTGCTCTTTCTGGGATCTGACCCAGCTGGTTTTGTATGGCCAGATACCGGAGCAGCAGCAAAGGATCTACCTGTCTTCCAGCCCGATGGTGGTCACCAGGCGTAACCAGGGCATCGAGTGGGTTTCTTTTGTTCTTCCACTGTAATATTGTAAATTATCCTTTTGAGGCGTTTAGCCGACGAGCAAGTGTTAGCTCGATTGTACTTACTTACTGTCTGCCTACGGGCTGTAACATGATTGACAAGCCCCGGGGGTTGATCATGTATGACTGAACTCTTGCTAGTCCTCACATTTTGTAACGACTAGCTTCATGATCATCTGGATATGTAATGTTTGGGACGCCTTACAATTGTATATTTGGTGATCTAATATCTTGTGATTATTATTAGTTGGTTGAGATTGAGACAATAGGCTATTTTATGACCTTAAGAGACTGATGGATTGTAGTGAAACCCTCACATATCTAGACAGCCGTGACCGTATAGCGGTGTGGATTCCATTCCGTTATACGTAGCTGGCTATGTCTGCCCCCGCTCTCCAGTATTCTGGTTCTGGGGCGTGACATGGTTTAAGTGGTGGCCCATGCAGGTCTTGTTAATCAAGATGTGTGAGGGTTTACCGAATAGATGTCTCAATCAGTATTCGCCCTTGATCTCCGCCCGTATTTTCAAATCCCTAAAATTCTTGCCCTGATTACATGCTTGTATCGTTGATCTGTCCTGGTCCTTTCTTATTGTTCTCCTGTGTCGTCTTCCTCAGCGACACTGCACCTGACCCTGCCGATCAGCAAGGAGGAGCACCTCCCGTGGACCAGCAACAACCAGAAGATCAGGCCTAACACTCAGGAACAGCCTCCCAAGTCGTACCTACTGGAGGAGAGCCGCCAGTTCAGCCAGTCCAGCTTGCAGATCCTGATGATGGCACTTTGGTGGGTCTCATTAGATCATTGTTAGCTTCCCAAGATCGTAGAGGCGATGCATTGCACCAGGCAGTGGAAGATGCTCTGAATAGAAGTGGACCCCGAGGGAACAGTGCGGTCAACAGTTTTAAGCGCCTGAACCCTCCATTCTTCGATGGCAGCGAGGATGCCATTGCTGCCGATGCTTGGCTACAAGATATAGAGGTGATTCTCGAAGCCGCGAAGACTCCAGAAGAAGAGAAGGTGGCTGTGGTGCGCCTACAGTTATTGGATCTAGCCCGCAGTTGGTGGGCCGTACAAGCAGTGGGATTGACAACACCTGTCCCCTGGGCAGTGTTCAGCGAAAAGTTCCAGACCAAGTATTATGATGCAGTGGCTCGGTATGACTTGCAGACCAGGTTCAGTAATCTTAAGCAGATAGAGAGGACGGTCGACGGATATGCGGCCGAGTTTTCCAGACTCAGTCGGTTTGCTCCCACCTTGGTGGCAACCGAGTTTGACAGAGCGCAGAGGTTCCAGCAGGGACTTCACCTAGAGATTATATTGGCAGAAGAACAGTTCGAGCATCAGACCTATGATGCGGTGTTGCGAGCAGCAAGGAGGCACGAATATACCTCCCAGAGAATAGTGGACAGGACTGGAGGTCGGAAGCGGTCCCATAGTCAGATGAATCAGTCTTCAGCACCAGCCCCGGCAGCTAGGGCTTTGACTATTGGAACTCCGAGGCAAACAACCTCAGTTACGTCGGTCCAATACTCGACCCCGACGTACCCTCAGCAGAAACAGAAGCAAGCGCAGCCTTTCGCCACGGGCTGTTCTTATTGTGGGAAGCCTGGACACGTTATGTCAGAGTGTCGCAAGGCGCTGGGATTATGCTTGTTGTGTGGGGCACCGGACCATAGGGTGGGGTCCTGCCCATTCAGAGTCGATTCAGCATCAACAGTATCTAGTCCCTCGGTTGTGGGACCAGTACCAGCACCAGAACCAGCTCCAGTTCACCAACCGCAGCAGCTTCCGTTCCCAGGTCCGTTGCCGTCTCAGGCCCAGGCCTTCCAGCAACAGAGACATCAGCAGTTCGCCCTGGCCCAGGCCCAGATCCAGAATCGGCAGAGAGGTATCTGTGTCCTATTATCTTGCTTTCCGCCGTCGTTATGCGGGACACGTGTCATGTTTCATGTGTCCTAATTACAATGGTATATCCCGGACCCGAGCCATATCCTAGGTCATTCGAAACTGGTTATTGGTACCAACCTTTTCGTATGAGGATAGGCCCGTGTCCCTGTTTGACCAAGGAGAGAGACCTCAAGCGCAAGACTATCAGTTTAGTTCATGTTGCTTGAGTTTATCGCTCCTTGGGAGAGTCAAACGTGGGAGTGTGAGGATGATATCCGATCGCGATATCCCTACCTGTTTGACTCGTGAGGTATAATGTCTTCCTTATGCCTTACGTTTTCCCTTCCTTGCTTGCAATGTATGATTGTATGATTGGACTGCTTAGTGTAGCTTGTCTGTGCTTAGTGTAGCTTGTCGTGACAATCTCTAGCCCCTTGATTAAATTCCGAGGACGGAATTCTTTTATGGTGGGTAGAGTTGTCACCCTCATTTTTCCGTATTTCCCGTATTTCATATTTATACTCGTATCTGGATTTTGGCATGTATTTTTATTTTTTTCTCAGCTTGTAGGATTTCGGTATTTCTCGTATTTGGGTTTTTGGCTTGGCTCGGTTTTATTGGTTTGGGTTGGTTTGGTTTGGTTCTTTGTGATTGGATCACCTTAACCTATGCTACCCTTCATTCCCACCACAACTCCTCCACTTTATAACACCACCAACCACTCTCTCTTCATTACTTCCTCCATAAATTTTCTTCTTCTTCTTCTTCTCCTTCCTCCACAACTCTCCTAACCCTTAGGCAAGTGCATCTTGCCACTACATGAGAACCCTCTTTTCCTTGTCCATTTGATAGATTAGGACATGGTGATCAACATTAGAACTTGGGTTTTTGTGATTTGGAGCCTTCATTGTTATAGATCTAAGTTATTTTTATTTTCAGATTTTGCATGTTTTGATCCTTTTTGGTTGGTTTTCTTTGAGTTCTGATGTTTCCATGTGGAAGAGCTTTCAGTTTCACTACAGTTGGAGCCTTGGAAATCCGAATTTGGAGTTCGGATGACCAAGTTATGAACTTTTGAAGTTTAGGTTTCAACCATGTGTTCTTGCTGTTTGGAGAAGACAGTGAGCAGTGTGCAGAGCTGTTTAGCTACGCACACTGAGCTACGTGCGCTCTTTAGCGCTGCGTACGCAGGCTTGAGTGCGCTTCCTGTTGGAAGCGTGTCTCCTTGAGCGTGCGTGACTTTCACGCAGCTGCTCCCTGAGCGTGCGTGACTTTCACACACTACTCCCTGTAGCGTGCGTGACTTTCACACACTGCTCCCTGTAGCGTGCGTGACTTTCACATACGCTGCCTCCCCTGAGCGTGCGTGACTTTTCATGTACGCTGCCCCTGAGCGTGCGTGACTTTTCACGCAGCTGCCCCTTGAGCGTGCGTGACTTTTCACCTACGCTGCCCCCTTGAGCGTGCGTGACTTTCACATACGCTGCCTTCCTGCGTGCGTGTTATAATGCGTATGCATCCTCCCTGCGTACGTGCTTTTGTGCGTACGCATCCCCTGACCCGTATTTTGATATTTTATTAGATATTTCATGTCCATTTTATATCCTTACGCCTTTTGTCCTGAACTTGATAATCACGAATTTACTGGATATGTTTGGAATTGATAATTGAGCATAACCTGATAAGTGGCCCGTCATGGCGCACTCCTGACTAGTACACTTGATATGATAACCTGACCTGATACATCTTGAATAGCTGTTGCGACGGCTACCTGACATGACATGACATGACCTGTATAATTAATCCTGACACCGTGGGCGATTATGCTTGTACAAATAATCTACTTGTCCTGTCTTGCATCATGTCTAGGAGGGGACTCCTGAGTACCACGGTCAGGAGTACCTACTGAATTGGACTAAGGTTAATAATTAGTATAATTCACTAGTCATGAAGAGATGTTCCCCAGTTACAGGCAATCCCGTTATCCCGGCCGCAAATGTTTGGACTTGTAGCCTGCCGACGAGTAGGGCACATTTCCAGCCTACTGTTATGTGGGGCACCCACCATTGTCACTTAAATGATTGAACTCTATTGTCACTATAATGCATTGTACCCTCTAGATTGTCACTATAATGATTGCCTGGATAACCTGGATAGCTGCAGGGCCTGTGACTATTTGGAGCATCTCATTGCATCTTGCTAGTAACTAGGATTGTGATAACCCTAGTTAGTTAATGTAGAAAGCCGTAGGCAATGATTGGCCGTGATTGCTTGGATGGAGTCTAGTCCAGTTTAGTATTGTCTAGAATTGATTGATTGTAAGATTGTACCAGAATGATTGAATGATTGTCACTCCAGATTGTCACTATAATGATTGTCACTCCAGATTGTCACTATAATGATTGTCACTCCAGATTGTCACTATAATGATTGTCACTCCAGATTGTTACTTGACCTGATTTCTTATACTTATCTTGCCGATAAATGGTGAGAGAAATCAAGTTCCGTTCAGACGAAGGGTTACAACTCCGGTCCTTGTTTGGTTTACGGGTTGTAACCTAGCTATCTGAATAGTCCCATGGTTATCTCATCGTATATCATCCTGACATGCTTTTCCATATGTCCTGTCTTTTAGTGATTCTATGCAAGATTGTCTTTTATAATTACCTATCATGCTTTTTCCTTAATTACTGTCTCTTATTATGTAATTATATTATTGTGCTAATTGCTGGCTTTGGTTCTTATTTTGTGGCCTCCTTTGTGGCACTTGTTCTTTCTGGGATCTGACCCAGCTGGTTTTGTATGGCCAGATACCGGAGCAGCAGCAAAGGATCTACCTGTCTTCCAGCCCGATGGTGGTCACCAGGCGTAACCAGGACATCGAGTGGGTTTCTTTTGTTCTTCCACTGTAATATTATAAATTATCCTTTTGAGGCGTTTAACCGACGAGCAAGTGTTAGCTCGATTGTACTTACTTACTGTCTGCCTACGGGCTGTAACATGATTGACAAGCCCCGGGGGTTGATCATGTATGACTGAACTCTTGCTAGTCCTCACATTTTGTAACGACTAGCTTCATGATCATCTGGATATGTAATGTTTGGGACGCCTTACAATTGTATATTTGGTGATCTAATATCTTGAGATTATTATTAGTTGGTTGAGATTGAGACAATAGGCTATTTTATGACCTTAAGAGACTGATGGATTGTAGTGAAACCCTCACATATCTAGACAGCCGTGACCGTATAGCGGTGTGGATTCCATTCCGTTATACGTAGCTGGCTATGTCTGCCCCCGCTCTCCAGTATTCTGGTTCTGGGGCGTGACACAAGGCAACTCTTCGCATCGACTTAGTTCGATGCGTTGCTCGGAACAACGTAACTCTCATATCGATTCGCATCAATGCATTTCATTCGGTCAACGCGACTCGTTGAGTCAACGCTTCAGCGTAATGCGCCGTGCGGAGCGGGGCATTACAACTGTCGGCCCTAACTCCCCTCTTCCTCATGACCCGTAGCTGAAGCAAGCTCTGGGGACCGGTGTTAGTAGACCACTCCTCTACAACTTGTCAAACCCAATTTTTAATTTATTTTAGCTTAACAAAAAGTTAGGAAAATTTTCTATTATTTCTTATTAAAAATGAACTTTTTTTTTGTTGTTCCAACCAATTATTGAAGGTCTAAATCTTATTTCCAAAATATATATTCCAATTAAATTCTTAAGTCGAGCTAATAATTAGTAGTCTAATTAGGTTAGTTAGTAACTAAATAAGCTTCTAGAAAGATTATTTGAATTTTGAATTGATTTGAATTAGTATAAATTTGTAGAAAATTTCTAGGAAACTTCCTTGCTTCTAGCGGGAACTAAAAATTCCTCTTAGCTAATTAGAGTCCTAAATCTAGATCTAAATTCAAACCAAGTAGATTTCATAGGGAAAATGAAATGAAAATTAAGAAATAATTGTGTTATGAAAATCCAAAATTGTTATGTATATTCTAAATCTTTATTTATTTATAACTGTGAAAGTTGATTTTTAGAACTCTTTCTCCCTCCCGCTCTTCTTGCGGTCGAGACTAATCTTGATCTCCTCCCTCTCTTTCCCTATCCAACTATTCTCCAGCGACGAGCGTCAAAATGTCGTCGAATCAAAGAGTACCCATGGATGGATTTCAACTTAGAGTTCAAGAAAGAGTGCCCCATACCCTAGTTCAGGAGAGGGTACCATTTGCACATGTTCAGATAGAGTACCCATGGATGGATTTCAACTTATGGAGGTACTACAAAGGTTAATAGAGACACAGAGGATCCGGGCTGAGGTTCAACGAAACTAGATCGCTATATTGAAAAACGCATCGAGAATACCTATCTTGTAGCCTTAGTAGCTATGTACATAGTCGCTACCCAGTAGGTCCCCCAGCCGAAAGTAGAGAACATTCTTGACTTTAAGAAGGTAGATCCACCTAATTTCTAAGGCACCGAGGGGATTCTAAGATTGAATACTATATATATATGGAGCGACTAATAAAGGTCGCACAAATTTCGGATAACTTGAAAGTTGAGGCAACTGGTCTTCAGCTTAATGATATTGTAAGGATATGGTTCTGGGATGAGCCCAAGCTTGTAGCTCCATTTCTTAGTTCGGGGATATTCAAGGACCACTTCAAGAGGAAGTTTTTTTTTATTATCGTTACTAGTGAGACTCTAGAGAGTCACTTCTAAAAATTGGAATAGAGGAACCGCATTGTGGATGGGTATGCCACAAAGTCTAGTATACTCAACTTTTTTTGAGTACATGGATAGAGCCCCAGAGGACAAAGCTCACTCACTCTGCAAGGGATATTTGCTAAGGAGATTGGTGTTCCTGTTACATCTAGCATAGCCAAGACCTATGTTGAGATCTTAATTAGAGGTGGCTCATGGTGTTAAGGTGGACTTAGAACTCAAATCGAAGAGAGAGAGAGTGATCATCGGGCCTAGGCTTCCCTACGGCTCCCCCACTACCAGCTCAAGGACAAACAACATGATAGATCTAGGGCACATATTCAGACTAGGCCTCCAATAATGACTACCAATGATTGAACATCGGTGGATAAGCAACAACAAAGTGACAGCTTAGCAATTGATATATTCGTCGCTAATCTGTTGACAAGGAAGTAGTCGTCAACAAGGAAGTATCAGACATTCAAACCCGGGTATCGCTAATCCGTCCCTAGCTACTTGCTAAATTCGTCGCATATGAAGGTCAACAATCTGTTGCTAGCTAGACAATCACAAGTAGTAGAATTAATTTGTTATCAAAATGACAGCCGCCAGTCCATTAATGCTATTTCGATTCGCTATATGCTTTATCTCCATGTAGTTACAAATCTGTCGTTAATTTGTCGACACTTTTGCCTTGTTGATTCGTAGCTGCAACGACAGATTAGCGACGGATATGTCCATCACCCAACTCTACTAAGTGTTTGGACTTAAGTTTGTATATAATTCAAGCTCATGGTTAAGCTTTTTAGCATTTTAATTAAAGGAGCGCTCTCAAGTGGAGCTTGATCTCACAAATATTAAAGTGAGCTGAGGTTGAGCTCATATTTTAGGCTCGTCTTAATATCGAACTTAAGCTCGAGTTCTACTTTTACTCAGAGCACGAGCGGAGCCGGGGCTCCCGACACTTGGCCTCAACAGGACTATACCTTCTTATTTTTTATGAAATGTTGTCTCGTGGATGTACTAAAAATTCAAATATGGAGAGAAGGGATAACGCTGTATAGTTGTGATTCCGAGTCTGAAAATTGTAGAGGACGGACATAGTTGGATTGAAAAAACGAATAGGAGAACATATATTGAATGTGTAGGACAGGTGCATGGAATAAGGAAGCTGGCACAAACCGCTAGCTGGTATGAATTCCATGAAGCAACAATTGAAGAGGAACCGCAATATAACTAGGAAGGCCAGACCACTAACAACTTCTCATGAAAATTCTTGCTGGTCATTAGTAGTAAACGTTTGAATTTGTTACATTCTGGCAATATCTGTAATAGAAATAGATTCAATGAACATCTCCCTCTTCTTGTTTCTATAAATACCTTTGGTCTCTAAGCCTTCAACACTATCAGCTTAACCTTACGAAGAAGGAGAGCTAGAGATGGCAAGAAATAAGGTGAAGCTTGCGTTCATTGCCAACAGCTCAATTCGTCGTGCCACCTTCAGGAAGCGCTGTCGCAGCGTCCTCAAGAAGGTGCAGGAGATTGCCACGCTGTGTGATGTGAAGGCGTGTGCGGTCATATACGAGCCGTGGGAAGCGCAGCCCGAGGTGTGGCCCAACGAGCAGGAGGCGAAGCAGATACTGCAACACGTCAAGGACTTGCCCCACTTGGAGCAGTCGAAGAAGGTTGTGAACCAGGTAAGCATGTATATATTTCAAGTTCCGATCCTGCAAGAAAACCAACATAGATTAGAGTATGTGAGTCCTATATCATTAATACTTAACAACATTTCTTTTCTTTTTTTTCGAAGTTACAGAAAACCAACATATATCCATTCCTGAATTCGTTATGCATGTGAGATCATTCATTAACTAAGAATTTAGTCTCTTCTATATTCTCACTAATACATGTGAGATTATTCCCTCATCTTGGAAAATAGTTAATGGATTTAAGATCAGAAATCTCAGCAGAAACTTAATATGAAGTGAGACTATGAAGACAAATATAGGATAATTTTAACGACGATGTCTATCTTAACGCGGTAGCTCCTTTACGGGTCTATCTTCCCAACTTTTAACTTTTTTAACGATGAGAGTCTATGGATTTACTTATCTTCTATAAATACAATTTCATATATTTCTCTCAACAAAAAAGAAGTGTATTTATAAAAGGAGTTGAAGAACTCCAGCAGTGGTTCGGATCGATTCCACGTTTCCATGACTGGGTACGATGCTAGGGGCGGATCCAGGTATTGGGTGGGGTGGGCTGGAGCCACCCGAAATTTTTTTTTTCCCTTTTTTTCATATGATTTTTTTTTCTTTTTGATTTTTTTGTAGGAGTTAGCCCTCACCTAGCCCATCCCAACCAACTCTAGCCCACCCCAAAAAAAATTTCCCTTTTTTTTCATATGATTTTTTTTCTTTTTGAATTTTGTAGGAGTTAGCCCTCACCTAGCCCACCCCAACCCACTCTAGTCCATCCCAGTTTATGTTTCCGGATCCGCACCTGTACGATGCACGCGGATATTGCACTGTCATCAGGGCCGGCCCTGGGGTAAGTCTGACAAGACTTCGGGCTTGGGCAACCCCCCTCCATAGGGCAACCCACCAGGCTTTTAGGACCGGTCCAACAAAAATCCAAATTAAACATTTATCTTTCAATAAAGGTAAAGGGCAACAAAAATTAGCTCCGGCTAGGACAACCCAAACCGCGGGGCCGGCCCTGACTGTCATGGTTGTTAATAGAACACATAGCGGATATCCGAATGAATTATTCAGAGTTTTTTTGAATCCACAGCACTATACATGAAATATAATATATTTTTTTTCAAGTCCAACTCACATTAGCAAGCAGGTTACTTTCATCTTTCCAAAGTTGGCGCCAAATATGATAAGTTGATTTTATGGCATATATCTTTCTGACATGTACAGGAAGACTTCATACGCAACAGAGCGTTGAAGATGCAGGAGAGGCTCTGCAAAACAAGGACGGAGGGCCACGAGATAGAGCTAACACAGCAAATGCTTCAAGGTCTGTGCGGAGAGAGCATCCACGATCTCCAGATTGGGGAGCTCTCGTCACTGGATTGCTTTATGGAGATGCTGGAAAGCGTATTGCAAGAGCGCATAGAAAGGAAAAAATCACTCATAGTTGATGGCACTTCCGCCGAAATGCCAACGGATCCAAGCATCATCAATACATTGGATCGGCAGTGCAACTGGGGCATGGACCTCAACCCTTCTTCCAGTAGGCAACCGATCGACGACGCGTCGGCACAACAGTACTGGGCCATGGACCTAATCCCTTCTTCCAGTAGGCAGCCGATGGACGAACCGTCGGTGCAACAGTACTGGGGCATGGACCTCATGCCTGCTTCCGTTGAGAGTATGTCAATCTTTGGCAGTACCAGTGGGGCTGCCGGCACTGGTGGCTTGGAGGACATAACGCGGCCGTACGTGCACGGATGAAGTGGGCTAGCTGTCCATGGATGGACATGGACGATGACTGTTGTCTGTTATTTGTCTTCCAGATTATTTTGTGAGTATTACAGTGTAACTGTATGTTGTAGTCTTAGACTGTGTTTGGTAGGATGGAAAAAAAAATAGAAGAAAGAAAAATAAAAATATAGGCTTTACCAATTATATCCTCAACTAACAATATTTATTACCATTTGACTTTATTGAACTATTTTAAAATAATATAATTATTATATGGTATAAATATAAATTAAGATGAACATCCACTTTTTCTTTCAATTTTTCTTCCACATCTTGGACGGATTGATTTTCTTAGGTTATGAGGGAAAACTAATCCCGCCGCTCTTCCTCCCATCTACTTTTCCTTCTAATTCAAACAAGAGAAAAATATTTACTATTCATTTCCATTTTCCCTCCTTCATTTTCATTCCATCCACTTTTTCCTCGTACCAACACACCCTTAATTAATTCACTCTTGATGCATGTTTATATATATACATTACAAAAAATATTGGACATTTGTATGGCTGTTATCTACGTTACCATCATCTTTATCATGAGAAAACAAAGACAGCTTGACACACGTCATCTTTATTTATAAAAGATAACTTTTATATGTCATCGTTATTTACAAAAGTTGACTTCTATCGTGAGACAATAATGACAGCTCAACACACATCATCTTTGTTTATGAAGATGACTTTTATGCGTCATCTTCATTTACTAACGATGACTGACACACGTCATCTTTATCTATGAAAGATGACTTGTATGCGTCATCTTTATTTATAAAAGATGACTTTTATATGTCATCGTTATTTACAAAAGATGACTTCTATCGTGAGACAATAATGACAGCTCAATACACGTCATATTTGTTTATGAAGATGACTTTTATGCGTCATATTCATTTACTAACGATAACTTACATGCATCATCATTATTTATAAAATATGACTTTTATCGTGAAAAAACAATGACAACTCAACACACATCATTATTATTTACAAATGATGACTTATATACGTCATTGTTATTTACAAAATATGACTTATAAAGAAGAAGAAGAAAACTAATATGTTACCCCAACAAAAAAAATTTTATTTCATAATTATTCAAAGTCATGACATTGAACTAAACAATATCCTTCATTCTCACATACTTCAAACCATAATTTAATAATACTTCCAATTTTTTCTTAATACATATTGTCTTCATTAACAATATCCATAATAAATTTGGCCAGCGCTCCTCTCATTTTATCAATTTCTTTGATGGAATAGTCCTTTTTCCAGCAAACTGCAAAAAATAAACATAAAATCAACTATTACTTTAATAACGTCATGTTATACCAATAAAACCAATATTACTTTAATAGCATTATCTTAACATCTGTTTCACTTAACAAAAGGTCTGAAAATCGGCTTTTGAAAATAAAACTTGAAAAAGTACAAATAGTACAAATTGTTCTGGGAAGTATTGCTATGGAAGTCTGATCTGAAGTCGATCACTTTGTTCCTTGGACCATACGATGATGATGAAGATCACTGCTAGAAGATGAACAACTGGAAGAACTAAGTCACCAGAAAGGTATCGACGCACTTGGGCACTAATGGCGAGGTCGAATGCTTTCCTGCTTTGCTTCACTCTGTTCTGGAAGAAAGGTTGAAGAAGAATGCTCTGGAAAATCAAAGTCTCTGGGCTCTGATCTCTATGTATTCTCTCATGTTTCTCTCTGCTCGTCCCCATGAGAAAAATAAGTCTATTTATAGACTTGGCTTTTTGTGCGTAAAACTCAGCAAAAGTTCTGTCTTTACGCTAATAACTGCCACCCATGACTGAAGTCATCTTTTACACACGTTGACACGTGTCCCATAATTTTAATAAGAATAGGATGCACGTACACACGTTCTTCGAGATGTGTGGTATGAAAACCACGTAGGCAAACCACGTTCCAAATTAGTCAGAAAGGATAGGACGTAAAAATAACCCAAATAAACTCTGAGCGTAAAGTAGTAGACTAGGCGTAAAATAGCCCTAAAATGGACTTCCCGCGTAAAGTGGTTGATAAAACAACCTTGAGCGTAAAGGTAGCCCAAATAAACTTTATGCACACGTCAACTTTGAGCGTAAAAAGGCTCATATAGTATTCATGCGTAAAAGAAGCCATCTTGTGAGCGTAAAATATCTCAGTCCACATACTAAACGACAATATTGATTTCTGTGTAAAATAAATCCCTTCGAATCCTGTGTTATACGCCGTCAGTAGATCTTTATGTCAGACCCATTATTACTTTGCATTAAATGCATGATTTGACAGCCTGTCTCAAGCGT
Organism: Iris pallida; assembly: GCA_029216955.1. NCBI lineage: Eukaryota > Viridiplantae > Streptophyta > Magnoliopsida > Asparagales > Iridaceae > Iris > Iris pallida. Next base: position 3,952,114 of record JANAVB010033817.1, on the reverse strand, counting down.
AAAACAGCTGGCTTGACCCTGGCGTAAAGTGGTTGGCCTGTCTCTGGCGTAAGGTAGCTGGCTTGACCCTGGCGTAAAGTGGTTGACGTGTCCTTAGCGTAAAGCAGCTGACCTATCCCTGGCATAAAGTAGCTTGTTTGAGTGTAAAGCTCTTATCCCTTTGACTCAGTCTATGAAACATTTTTTTACGCTCCTACAAGACCCCCTTCAAAGTTTTCAAATATTTTCAAAATTTTGAAATACTTTGAACAGAAGCGTAAAATTCGGGATTTGACCGGTCAGCGTAAAGTCTGGGATATCCTCTGGCATAGTCTACAGCATCTGCTATCATAGAAGGCCAATAATACCCCATTCTTCGAATACGGTCTTGTAATTTTGGACCCGATTGATGAGCACCACAGACACCATCATGAGCCTCACGGAGTGTCTGTTTGGCTTCACTCTCGGAGAGACAGCGCAACAAAAGTCCATCATATGAACAACGGTATAGCATATGTAAAGACAAATCATAATAGAATCGAAATGATCGTCTCTTAATTGATGCAGCTTCTTTTGGATCTTCAGGTAAAATTCCATGGACCGCATATCAATGAATGGACTTCTACAATCCTTCTGCTGGGAACTTGACTCTGTAGTAAAACTCTGTTCAATATACAGATTATTCTTGACACAGAATAAATCTCGGTCCAACAAAGTAATTGTATTTTGTCTTCGGATTGGAACAGCCAAGTCTGCAGCTAAGCTAGCAAGAGCATCAGCCTCCACATTCTGAGAACGTGGTACGAATTCAATAAAGAATCCTTTGAATGAAAGGACCAACTCGATTACCACTTGATGATAAGGGATGAGATCAGGATTTCTGACTTTATAAGTCCCTCTAACTTGATTAACAATCAGTTGAGAATCTCCATAAGCTTCTAGGAACTCAATATCCAATTGTTTTGCTACTTGGAGACCAATCAATAGAGCATTATATTCTGCTACATTGTTGGAGCATGGCTCATTGAGAGAATAGGCACGGTATATGACCATTTTGTCAGGAGAAACCAAGACGATTCCTACCCCAGAGACAATATTGCCTTTAGGTCCTACCCGTGATGCTCCATCAAAATATAATTGCCATATGTCATCCTTCAAAGTCATGTTGCAATCCACGACTTCATCTGGAATGTCCTCATATAGCTTTGATGTTTCAAGTATAGGATGAGCAGCTAAGAAATCAGCTAATGCTTGACCCTTCACTGATTTTTGAGGTAGATAAACCATGTCATAAGGAGTGAGCAACATCGCCCAGGTAGCTAACCTAGAGTTAAGAATGCTCGGTTTTCTTATTAATACCCGAATGGGATTTATTCTGGAAATAACATGAATAGTCTGTCCTGTCACATAATGTCTTGTCTTTTGTACAGCAAAAATCAAGGCCAGACATTCCTTTTCTATAGGAGTATACCTGTGTTCAGCTCCGACCATCATTCGACTAAGATAATAAATTGCTTGTTCATGACCCATATCACTTTTCTGTGCAAGAAGAGCACCAAGTGAATGATCCAAGGCTCGAACATATAGTAAAAATGGTCTTCCTACCACTGGAGGTACCAGAACAGGTAGATTTGTAAGGTATTGCTTAATGTCATTGAAGGCTTTCTGACACGCTTTATCCCAAACAAATGATACACCTTTCTTTAATAGACGGGAGAAAGGTTGACATCTCCCAGAGAGATTAGATATAAATCTCCTGATATAAGCAATGCGACCTTGAAAGCCACGGAGTTCTTTCAAATTACAAGGATGACGCATTTCAAGAATTGCTTTAACCTTATCAGGATCAACATGGATACCCTGAGAAGTAATGACAAATCCTAAAAACTTGCCACTGGAAACCCTTAAGAAAGATTTAGTAGGGTTCATTTTCAATTGATGTTGACGTATCAATTCAAATATTGTCTTTAAGTCTTGAATGTGATCATCCTTTGATCGACTCTTAAGAGCAATGTCATCTACGTAACATTCAACTGTCTTCCGTAGATGTTCTTGAAAGATGTTGCTCATAGCCCGTTGATACGTAGCACCAGCATTTTTAAGACCAAACGGCATAACCGTATAGCAGTAAACCCCAAGGGGTGTACGAAAGGCAGTATGTTTCTCATCTTCTGGATGCATCTTAATTTGATTGTATCCTGAGAATCCGTCCAAGAAAGACATGCGTTCAAAACCACATGTATTATCTATCATAACATCGGTAATCGGAAGTAGAAATTCATCCTTTGGACAAGCTGCATTAAGATCTCGAAAATCTATACAAACTCGGACTTTTTTGTTCTTCTTCATAACATGAACAATGTTGGCAACCCAGTCCGGGTGTTGTTCTTCACGAACAAAGCCACATGTGATCAACTTTTTTATTTTCGCCTCAATTGCATCCATCATGTCTGGTCGAAAATGCCGTTGCTGTTGTTTTACAGGCTTGGCATTAGGAATAATATTGAGTTTATGAGTAGCAACTTTAGGATCTAGACCTGGCATATCCTCATAACTCCATGCAAAAATATCAATATATTCTTTGATCAGTTTTATCAACTCTTTCTTTTCATCTTCAGAAAGGTTTTTACTGATGAATATTGGTTTGGGTGTAGTTCCATCTCCAACATCGATCTGGACAATCTCATCCTCTGTAGGTGGCTGTCACTGCTCAAAACGAAGTTCCCATTGAGTGTCCATCTGTTGAGCCCAAGGATCATTCTCAAATGGTTCAGATTCACCATCAGTTTGAACCATGTTGACTGAGAATATTTGCTCAGATTCATAATAATAATCTCCTCTAACATATGAAGAGTGAGATGTATCAGATTCGATGAATTGGATTTCTTCCGAATCTGATGATTGTGAATAGCTAGAAGAGAATTCTTCTTGTATATCGTCATTAAACATGTGGGACGGATCATATCCCAACCCATGACGAGTTTTCTGGTAAAACGGATCACCACTTAATGGTAATCGTCTACCCTTGCCTTGATTGAGACCTTGCATAATCTTCAAACTATATCCCATATTCTTGATAATCTTGAGAGATTGTTGACTATATTTGTCAATTCGGATTCTTTCTTTATCCTTATCTCTCAAATTATCTGTTTGAGCAACAGGGATATTTCTAGCCATGCCAAACACAATTTGGTGCTTATTTTTTTATCAGACGGAATTACGAAATAAGATTCTTCGTGACGTCTATAAGTTACACAAGCTTGCGATGAAGCAACTACAGGAAGAAGATAAGGAGAAGATGTTAGGAACCTTTGAGCATAAGGTCCAACATCGACATGAGGAGGAAAGGAATTTTTTTTATGGTCAATGTATAAGGTTTTCTCTGTATCTATGTCGTCTTTATACTGATGATTTTGATCATCAGAAGATAAAATCATTCTTTCAACATATTTGACAGCCATATACTCAAAAAAGAAATCTTCATTGATATTAGACAGTACAGAATGATCAATATTTACATCATTTATAATCTGACTGTTACGCTTCGGATTAATCACTAATGGACCATTATCCGTATTCTGCGTAGACTTGCCAAGATTGACGATCAATGATGGTTCTAGATCATTCGTACGATAAGTACGCCCTTTGACCTTGATCATAAGAGGTTGAACTTGACTCTTAGTAGGAATATTCACTGATTCCTCAGATGAAGCTTGAATTCTTCCTTTAACCTTGATCATCAGAGGTTGATTGTTGACAGGTTGGGGTTGGATTCGCCCTTTGACTTTGATCTTCAATGGTTGCTCTTATGGCGGATCTTCATTAATAGACTGATCTTCGGCAAATGACCGATCTTCAGCTATGTCTGATATCTCTTTCACATGCTCTTGTTTATAGAGCATTGAATCAGAATAATTGGCTTCGACACCCTTAAAAGGATTGATATCAGCAAACTCAGTCTTCACAACCCCTTGAGAATCCACGTACTTGAAGCATTGGTGGAGAGTTGAAGGCACGATGTTATGGTCATGTAACCACGATCTTCCAAGAAGGATGTTGTAGGATACGTCTGAATTAATAACATAGAATGTTGCCATAGTTCGAAGATCACCAATCTGAATCTTCAGACGAATCTTCCCCAGTGGTTTACTCTTTCCAGAATTGAAACCAACGATTGTGGTACTAGTGTAAGTCAAGTCACTAGTAGGAATCCTCAACGGTCTTAACATACTTTGAAGAATTATGCTAATGGAAGACCCATGATCAATATAATTCCTTTCAACTTCAGTGGATTCAATATACCCAGTGTAGCACAAAGACCTGTCATGCTTGTTATGCTTTAACATCATATCTTCTTGTGTAAAGGTAATATTAGGAATTACCTCCATCATACTATGACATTGTGGGCATGACACTGGTATATTATCAGAAGTCTTGAGTTGAGCTAAGCAGGAGTCAGCTTGCAGCAAAGCTCTACTCAAAGTTTTGCGACTTTCTTTAGAAAGGCGAAGAAACTCGAAGATAGATAGTCTAGCCGGAGTATTAGCTAACTGGGCTAGAATATCAAATTTATAGGATTTTATCACTAACCCCTGACTGGAAGCAGACTTCAACGGGACGTCAAAGCGCACTGCTTTCTGTTTCCCCTTTTCAACCACAGATGGTTTAGCAGGAACAGGAGAAGGTTGAATTGGTGGTGCTTCAACATCCTCTGATTCTTTGGAGGATCCCTCATAATCTTTGTGGTACTCCTTCCCAGATCTTGTACCAGCAAAAGTTTCTTCTTTGGACTCAGGAGAAGGAAGTACCATATTACAGGATTTAGTCTTCCTTCCCTTAGCCTTCTTCTTATGAGGATTGTTACGAGGAACCTCAGAACCCAATCCAATAGTAGATTTTTGACTTTAAATTTGTAAAAAAAAGTCGTATTCCTTTATCATAATTTAAACATTCAGCCTTTTGAAAGTCATAACCCATCTTCTTCATGAGAAGGACAGATTGCTGACTGTACAAGTGAGTGGGCAGTAAACTTTCAATAGGTGGTTCAACAAAGTAAGAAGAAGAGATCTTCGTAACTATGGAAGAATGAGGAATAGAAGTCTCTGTAGCTACGAGAGAAGAAGGATTCGGGATATGAGGAAGAATCCTTGTAGGAGCTTTTTCATAAGCAGTGAAGACTTGTTGTGTCCTATATAAGGGCACACTATTCATGGCTAGCCACTGTTGATGAGTAAGCTTGAGCTTGGTAGGAGGAGCCAGACTTGGAGGACTTATGTTCAATCCTCTCAATCTATCTTCCAAAGGAATACCATCCCATAGATGATCCAAATCATCATGATCTTGAATAACATAAGAAATCATGTTGCAGGTTTTGACTTTCTTACCTTTCTTGGATTTTGAAGTTTTACCTTCATTTTCTACTTCAGGTACTAAATCAGGATGTACCCACATAATTTCACCATTCTTTAATGTAAGAGGCAGCAATCCTTCATTTTCTTTCCTGGCAGGTGGGATATTCACAATCTTCATGGTTGCCTTCGGAATTGGAATAATCCCATCTGGTACTTATTGAGAAGAAAAATTTCTGAATTGAAGAGAAACCATATTGGTTGTGACTGTATGCTCATCGTTAGTTAAAGAGATGGCATTGGCATTAATCAGCTCTTAGAATTTCTTCTTTAGGACATAACAAGCCCCGGTGGGATGATTGATGTATCTGTGATAGATACAATATTTGGAATTGTCAGTGAGATTCACCTCATTAGGCCTCTTTGGCTCCGGGATCTGGAGTTTACCACTCTTTACCAGACATTAGAATATCCCTGGGATATCGCTCTCGTCAAAAGAATATTCTTCTTTTGGCTTAGAAGACTCCTGACTATTGGGCATCGTTTTGTTTTTGGAAAGATTAACCATAAGGGTATCCTTTCCTTTTACATTACGATTGCCAAAATTATTACCAGGATTTCCTCTCTTTTCTTTATCCTCTGAGGCAAAAATCATTCCATGTTCATGAGCCAACCTACCATTGGTCTCGGCAGAAACTGCTGCTATAATAAACGAAGCCCAATCTGTAAATTGGGAACCCGTGAAGACAGCAATGGATGGTCGCAGATTCATCTTGCATGTATCAATTAATGCTGAATCTGGCATACCAGGAGGCATCTTTAGAGTCGTATGTCAGAAACGTTCAATGAACGTCCGAGTATCTTCTTTCTCCTTTTGTTTGATTTCTATTAAGGAGGACATGTTCATGTCCATACCTCCTTCATAGAAGCGAAAGAGAAACATTGCCTTAAATTCGTCAAAAGACGAAATATAATTATTGGGTAAACTACGATACCAGTCGTAAGCTGAACCCGTCAAGCACCCAATAAACACTCGAGTGAGAAGAGCATCATTTTTCTGTAGATATACAGTCATAATATCAAAGTAATTGATATACTGACTAGGAGAAGCCTTTCCATCAAACAATACCATTGATTGTGGCTTAAATTTTGGTGGAAAGGGTACATCATTCCAATTAGGAGGATAAGGTTGCTTAATCCCTAACCTCTGGAGCTGATCATTGTGTTTCAAAATTTCAAACTGTGCTTTGAGCTCACGCACTGCTTGAATGGCTTCACTGGTTTACGAAAGCACATTTGATTGAATGGTTGTTAGATGTACCGTAACCCCCATCAGAGATGGTACATCTTCTAGAATAATGGGATCTGGAGATGCAGAATTTTGGTTAACAGCAGGCTCTTGAATATTCAAAGGTATATCAGCCCCTTGACTATCTTGAGTTTGTGCTGCTACTTGTACCAGTGTTACTATAGCCGGTTGAGAAATTTGCTGAGCTGTTATTATCTGGTGTATGCTTTGCATCATAGTAAGCATGTCCTTTAATGATTGCTCAACGGCAGTGAGACGTTGTTCTGTATTAGCAGATGACGTCTTCGGTTCATCTCCGATAGCATAGGATTCAACCTTTCTTGAAGATATAGAAGGATTGGTATAGAGGTATGAATCGACACTATCCGTTTCGGACTCAAAAGATTGAGTACCCCCAGCTTCTGAATCAGAAGTCTGTAACTGTCTTTGCCTTCTTGATCGAGTATTTTGATATACTACTTCAAAAGAATCAAGAAGTCTGTTGAATTATTGTTGACCTGGAGTTTGGGACGTGTTCCGTCTAGGACGTCGTCCTCTGTTGGTATGAGAGGCTATGTTGACTGACGCATATGACAACTCAAATTATTGGTCATCAGCTTGTTGTTGAGGCGCATTAAAACTTAACCGGTCAAAAACTGATCGTTTAGAAGCTGAACAACAACATTTAATTACAATCTGGTGACACTCACAATGGTGATTTTTTTGGGGGAGTATCACATGAGATTGTCCATTTTTATGCTTTTGCATTAGCAATTCACGTAAATCAGAAGGAGTAGAGGAAATAGTCTTCTTTATTACATTTGGGGTAGAAAAACGTTTAGTCCCTTGTGTATAAAGAAGACTACTGGCTGCATTCGCAGAACCAAACTGTACATTTTTACGCGCTTGGAGTTGTGTGCATAAATCTTGAGATTTTTGAGCACGAAGGACTCCATTTTCATTGCGTATAATTTGTAGGTTTGGTACCTTGCGTACAGCAGTATAAGAAGGTTGTTGGTTGAAAACAGAAGTTTTACCAACTGTGTTTTTATGCTTCATGCGTGTAGGTACATTCACTTTAGATGCAGAAGCATCATTGTGAATTTTATCTACACTGTCACAGACAGGAGATTTACCTTTACGCATAGAGCGCAAAATATAAGTATCTGCCACGTCATAGACGGAAGATTTTCCTTTACGCGTAGAGCGTAAACTTTGTGTGTCTACCACATCATAGACGGGAGACTTTTTGTTACGTTCAGAACGTAAAGCATTGGAGTCTGCCACGTCACAGACGGGGGACATGTTTTTACGCTCAGAATGTAAAACCTGATTTTTACGTGCAGGACGTAAAACCTGATTTTTACGCCCAGAGCGTAACACTGGAGAGTCTGCCACGTTACAAACGGGAGAATTATTTTTACGCGCATGGCGTATCACCGAAGTAGAGACTGCCTCATCGCAGATGGGAGCCTCTACAACAGGAGTAGGAAGGATTCCTTTGCCTGCAGAGACAGTAGGAAGATCAGAGAATGTTTTGGATTTGGGAACCCAAACTTTTCGTGCCTTCCGCGATTTCTGAACATTGGAGCAGCGAGTGCTACCCCCAGTCCGGAGCATTTCTTCGTAGGCAGTCTGGTCAAAGTGTACAACCAGAGTCTTCTTTGTCGATCCAATCGACACATCATCGTATTGAGCAATAGCCTCCTATTCAGAGGAGAAGGTCGTCCCCAGCAGAGTCGCCATTTTGTTTCACTTAACAAAAGGCCTGAAAATCGGCTTTTGAAAATAAAACTTGAAAAAGTACAAATAGTACAAATTGTTCTGGGATGTATTGCTATGGAAGTCTGATCTGAAGTCGATCACTTTGTTCATTGGACCATACGATGATGATGAATATCACTGCTAGAAGATGAACAACTGGATGAACTAAGTCACCAGAAAGGTATCAACGCACTTGGGCACTAATGGCGAGGTCGAATGCTTTCCTGCTTTGCTTCACTCTGTTCTGGAAGAAAGGTTGAAGAAGAATGCTCTGGAAAATCAAAGTCTCTGGGCTCTGATCTCTATGTATTCTCTCCTGTTTCTCTCTGCTCGTCCCCATGAGAAAAATAAGTCTATTTATAGACTTGGCTTTTTGTGCGTAAAACTCAGCAAAAGTTCTGTCTTTACGCTAATAACTGCCATCCATGACTGAAGTCATCTTTTACATACGTTGACACGTGTCCCATAATTTTAATAAGAATAGGATGCATGTACACACGTTCTTCGAGATGTGTGGTATGAAAACCACGTAGGCAAACCACGTTCCAAATTAGTCAGAAAGGATAGGGCGTAAAAACAACCCAAATATACTCTGAGCGTAAAGTAGTAGACTAGGCGTAAAACAGCCCTAAAATGGACTTCCCGCGTAAAGTGGTTGATAAAACAACCTTGAGCGTAAAGGTAGCCCAAATAAACTTTATGCACACGTCAACTTTGAGCGTAAAAAGGCTCATATAGTATTCATGCGTAAAAGAAGTCATCTTGTGAGCGTAAAATAGCTCAGTCCACATACTAAACGACAATATTGATTTCTGTGTAAAACAAATCCCTTCGAATCCTGTGTTATACGCTGTCAGTAGATCTTTATGTCAGACCCATTATTACTTTGCATTAAATGCATGATTTGACAGCCTGTCTCAAGCGTAAAACAGCTGGCTTGACCCTGGCATAAAGTGGTTGGCCAGTCTCTGGCGTAAAGCAGCTGGCTTGACCCTGGCGTAAAGTGGTTGACGTGTCCTTGGCGTAAAGCAGCTGACCTGTCCCTGGCATAAAGTAGCTTGTTTGAGTGTAAAGCTCTTATCCCTTTGACTCAGTCTTTGAAACATTTTTTTACGCTCCTACAACATCAAACGTACCAATTTTTCTAATTTGGTAGTAGAAAGTTGGAATATGTCCTTCATATATTTTATTACATAGTAACCACTTTCAGTATTGTTTGGTTGTTTAGGACACTGCATTAGAAAGTGAAAAATTAAAGGAGCTAGCACGAATAATCAAGGAAAAATGAAGCATAAATTAAAACTTTCATTCACACAGTTCCACGTTAGGCTCCCTTTTTCTTAAGCGGAAGTCCGAGAAACTTGACAGTGTAAGGGTCTAGTGTCAAGGCTGGGTATCCGTCTATGGTTGCTACAACTGCAGAGGTACATGTTAACCTAACAGTAGCAACAATTTATTCCCTTACCTCACTGATTTATTATTTCAGTATCTTAATGGCAATCAGGAGTTGCTTGATGACGAGTATGTCTCGGTTCACTAGATCTAGGCTAGTTCCTAGAATATTGTGTGTGGAGCCTTGTTTCTTCCTTACATGCTCTAGCAGCAGCCAGTGCGGTTGTAATATAGCACGGACAGATACTACAACTTGGTGCTGTACCATATCCTATCTGTATAGGATACGTATCAGATAACACAAACACTTCAAGATACTCCAGAACATGCCAAATTAGTGTTGTATCCGTGTCTTCATCCATAAAGCATAGATTTATATGCAAACCAATTTCCTCTAGGGGACTTTGCAAGAACCAGGATAAGTTGATTCAAAGTAACGGGTATACTAATGACAGAAAAAGATGGAACATATTTGTGCAGACACAACATATCATTGCATACTAATGATAGAAAAAGGGGAGCATACTTGTGCAGAAACAACATATCATTGGATACCTCTCCAGCTTCTCTTTAGCTTTGAGGAAAAAGGTCAGATTTTTACGAAGAGCTTATACTTCCCTCTGATGTTGAATAGCCTACAGATAATGGCAATGTCATTTATTAATCAAGGAATTCCATGCTACGGTGGCATATCAGGTGCATAAGTCATCTGCAAAATAGTTCAAATTTATCTACCTGCAAATATAGGAATTCATTTTCTTGTTGGCAGAAGAACCCCAGGTCAATGAAAGTCGATCCTGTAAAATAAATACTAATTACAGGAAAGTATAATACATGAATGGAATCAAAATCTTATATAAATAAATTTGACTTCGCTAAACCTTGCTTCAAAAATCAGAATGCTCTACCGAATATAGATGATTGGTCTCAAACAAATAATAAAAATCGTATATATGACTTCTTAGAAGAATGGAACATTCTCCAATATGCCTCACTCATTTGCTCTCCCGAGATGAATGGTCGCTACCAAGCAATTTTCATATTCCATCTTCTAAAGTATTTCTTAGTGTTGAAGCCCTGCCACTACACCAAAACTCTACAGTTGTGATGAGGGTGTGAGTTAAGTATTTCTATTATTTTAATGCGACACCAAGCAACTTTCATATTCCATCTTCTAAAATATTTCTCAAGGAATGTCTTGGAGATAAATTATTGGGTGCAGAAGCTTAAAGCAGACAAGTTTCTACCCTGGTTCTTAACCTTCCGAGCATTTGAAAAGTAAAAACCCTCTTATTTAAACAGTTGCTCATTCAAAAGTGAAGGGGTTGGCATTAAATTGACAACCACACATCAAGGGGGAAGGTTAAATTGATCATGAAGAAAAATGTGACCTTATAGAAGTATCATAAGTTCCAAGAAATCTACTGAAAATCTAAACAAAACATAAACTATTATAATTTCCAGATTTGCAAGAGTAGATTTTAACCTTAGCCACCTCTGATCCCTTCTCATGCATGAGCTTCCAATCCAAAGCTTCCAATAACTGTAAGGTACTAGTGTTCAGTTAACAGGTAGAGGAAAAAGGACTATCATCATACACTGAAGGAATATCAGTTGGCACCTTATCTTGTAAGATAGTTAGCTGCCCATTCAATATCTCTCGCTCGCCTTCTTCAACAAATGACTGCAGCCTGAGTACCAATACACGCATAGGTAGCAATCATGATTAAATTAAAGTTCCTCCAAACCACAATAAATTGTACTTGTAATATGATAGAAAAATAAATTCAAGAATTAATGAGGTTTGACCTTCTAAGTTCTTCTTTTAAATGCAAGTTCTCCATAGCAAATCTAGTTATTTTAGGATTATGATCAACCTGGTTGCGGAGAGCCTCTATCTCCATTATAAGTTCCTCTTTCTCTTGCAATAGGTGTGTTTATGGTGATAGTTTTCCACAATTAACATCTTCCAACCTTTTTATTCCTTTCTCACGGAACTGAAGCCTCATCTTTAAACCTCGTACCTCCTCTGTTCTTTGAGTAGCCTGAGGCAGAAAAGTATAGCATATAAGATCCATATTTAGCAATTGTCAAGTCTCTGTAGAAGTCTAATGTCATAATGAAAAAAATATTATGATTGTCTAGAACTTAAATTAACAAGTATGATTGTCCCTTATGAGTTTCATATTTAGTAATAATCAAGACTATATAGAAGTCCCATGTCAACATGTTATGATTGTCCAGAACTTTAATTAACAAGCATATTAAGTTTCATATTTAGCAATACTCAAGTCTCTGTAGAAGTCTCATGTCAAAATGAAAACCTATTATGATTGTCCAGAACTTAAATTAACAAGCATGACTGTCCAAAATGAAGTCCCATATGAGTTTCATATTTTGTAATATTCAAGACTTATATAGAAGTCCCATGTCAAAACAAAAAACATGTTATGATTGTTCAAAAGTGAAACTGAAACAAGTATAAAAAATAAAGAACCACGTATAGACAACACTTTTTCACTAGTTATATGCTAACCCAAAAGGCATGCATACAAGTTAGGGACGCAGGCAGACAATAAAAGAATATATCCATTAAACTGCTATTTTCCTTACCAGCAGCTCTGCAGCCTGTTTCTCAGCAGCCAAAGCCTTCACAGTCGTTGCTTTCTCTTGATCCCTTCTAAAAGCTGCAACTAGGGCAGCTTCATACTCTTTCCTCTGTAATGAACATCAAATAAGATGAAATTAATGTAGGCCGGAAACATAATACAACTACTAGAGGCTAAAAATAACTTAATCAGATGAAGTTTGTTTCCTCCAAGCATGAATAAACAGAAAACACACCTGTGATAACCTTTTGTCAAATGAGAGTGGACTACATGATCCATACTGCCAGTGCCATTTAAACAGGCCCAGATATCCAAGAACATAGGAAGTTACACCATCAGTTCCAGAGTTCTCGCTTCCCCCATTGGCCAATCCTTACAAGCGACTCACCTCTTTCTGCAAAAATTATAAGAGCCTTAGTTTTCTCATAAATGCATGAAAAGGAATATCCAACAATACAATCTTAGGAAAATTACTCAAGTCCATAACCAAGAAAAACCAAGCATATCAAAGAATTAAATTTTCAACATTATAAACCAAAATGATATTTGGTCATTCAATAACAGACTCACAGATAAATATGATTCTAAACCTATATTGCATGGACACAGAAACTGGTGTCAGTATCAGCTAGTTCATGCAACATAGGTGACTACTTATTGTACCTATTTCAAAATGTTTGTATCCCATATTCATAGTCACGCAATATAGTTCTACATAAATATATCCAAGTATAGTGGATAGTTTAGATTCTCAAGATATCAAATGGTTTAATCAGTTCAGAAATCAAAGAAAGTCTATAGCATAGTTCATCAGCTACAGAGCATACCTTTAGTTGCTGAATCTGCAAACGCATGGCAAGGACGTCTCTGGAAGCATCCTCATTCACAATTGCCTAATATCCAAGAAACTATTGACCTCATGCATGTGCTAGAAAAAACAATGAAGGAATTTGATCAAAAGAGAGCTACAAAACTCACATTGTTCCTGATGAACTTAGCACATTGTACAAATTTCAAGGTGCTTAATGTTTCTAATGCACAACTACCAGAAGAAAACAAATTGAAACAAAAGATACCCATCATTACATGTCGAGAAATCAAGAATATGCAATATTGACTATAAGCTAATATAGAAGAATTTAGAACAGATGGGGTCACTGACCAATTAGAAGGGATTATACTAGCAATTATAATATTTTTGGAGTTCCCTCCCAATGAGTCTTAAAAAAGAAAAACAGCAGTAAGATGATAGTTAGAAGCGGTAAGGAATATGTATTTTTACTAAATATTAGAGAGAGAAAAACTCGTAATTTGAGCAATGGAAGATCAGAATGGACGAAAAGGATCCATATGGACAGTCCCAAAAGCTCGGGATAAATGCTTTATTGTTGTATTTATCAAGCATGAGTGCTACAAACCTCTCTACCAACAAAATTTTCCATTACAAACTAAAGCATTTTATCGCGAGGGAAATTAAATGGCATAACCCACATACCTACATAACAGCCCTCACGCAACACGAACACAGCAACAATGTACCGCTACTAAATCGCAATAAAGAGTACATATGATTTCCATATCGTAATCACAAGAAATGAAATTAAAAATATATTATTTCCGATTTTAAGATTCAAAATATTGGCACAACCATTGCTATGTATGATATACAATTCATACGCCACTAGGGCTCTTTGGATTACAGGAAGTGGAGTTCTTGGCCTCATACTCTTTCCTGGAAATGCTAGTTGCAAGAAGTGCAAATCCAAGAAATGTAACTAAAATGATAATACGAATATAGAAGTTGCAATATCCGATGATACAAGCAAGTTAGGTTAAAAATGAAGGTCGGTATTAACAATTAAAATCCATCCCTGTCGATCCAAAAACAAAATGCCTCACATTTGGGTTTAGTTTCCCTTATGGTTTTCAATTTCGACAAATCTCCCAATTAATAATATCACTGTTTATTTCAAACCACTGGGAAACAGAGATTAATACATCATTAAAGTTGAAAGTTATGGGATCATTTTTTTGGCAGTCTATTCCAATATCGTGGTAGTTCTATAATCTGGGCATGATCAATGAAGAACAACACAATTGTCACCCTCACTTTTCCAAGATAGGGATAAAATGGTAATTTTCCACTTTTGAATATTTTTGGGAATTTTTATTTCATGAATATTAATATTTAATGATTATAGGAGTCGGGTTCGAATTTCATCGCATTTCGACTTAATTCGGGACTCCGGGGAATTTCGACTTGAGTTGTGTTTAACACTTTAATTAGCCATGTTTTCCATAAATAAATTCACTTTATTTATTGTGTTTCTGGGAAAATTACAACTGTAGGAATCCGGTCTAGAAGACGATCGCTTTATCCCTTGGACGATGCGAAGAAGAAAAGCTCTCAAAATTTCAACAGCAATTTAGATAGCTATGTATTTGTACAACGAATGAGAAAAAGAACTCTATTTATAGAGTCAAAAATAACTGAAATAATAACTGTCTTCACAACCTGTGCCTAGTTGAAAATCACGCAGGATTTAACATACGCAAGGTTATGAGCAGTTACTGGACGTGGCCTGTAACTGTTAGACACATGGCAATCATGCATGAGTCATGTGCAAGTTACAGGACACGCAGGTGAGAGATCAGTGGCATAGCTGCCACGTACTCCAATTTCATAAAATCCACACAGACTTGTTGGAGACAAAATCCACGCAAACTTGGGTCAGAAAGCTTCAAAATCCACGCAAACTTGGGGCAAGAAGCTTCAGAATCCACGCGGACTTGGGGCAAAAAGCTTCAGAATCCACGCAGACTTGAGGAAGGAAACTTCAGAATCCACGCAAACTTGGGGAAAAAAGCTTCAAAATCCACGCAGACTTGGGAAAGGAACATAGAAGTTCAAAATACACGCAGATTTGAGCTAGAAGGCTCAAAATATACGCAAGATTGAGGCAGGACTGCCGGCTGTCTTGATTCGACGTGCCTCGACTGACACAAAATCTCTGACAGTGATTGCCTTGTCAGTCACATTAAATGACAATAAACTCTTTTGGTACGCCAGCTTAATGAAGGCTGAGTCTTGTTGAAGAAGATTTCGAAAGTCACGCAATAGTCGGCTGTGATCTCTCGAGTTCCGTACATATGTGGCATACGAGAAGACATTCTTTGACTGTCGTGCTGTCAGTCATAATGACACTCTGACAAATGATGAGCTGTCTCTCAGCGTGACTTTTAAACATTGTCTTGATCAACTCAGCGTGATTTTTAGACTTTGTCTTGATCAACTCAGCGTGACTTTTAGACTTTATCTTGATCAACTCAGCGTGACTTTCAGACTTTGTCCTGATCAACTCAGCGTGACTATCATTTTTAAGGCCTACAAAACCCCCTTCAAAGTTTTCGAAAGTTGAAAGGACTTCAAAATTTCGAAATACTTTAAAAACATCCAAAATAAACTTATTAAATGTCATGATGACTCTTCATTTTTCGAGACTGATTGAATCCAATTTATGGTGGAATATGAACCGCCGGCGAGCTCTTTTATATAAACAGGGAGAAAATTCTGCTTTGATCTTCATCTCGCGTCAGCATGACTCCGAAGGAAGAAGCTGAGGAAGAAGCACGAAAGTTGGGTTTCTGTGCCCATGGCGACCCTACTCTCGAGGGTAAGGAATCAGAGCCTTTAGTTTTCGAGTTCAAAGATGACCCTACACAATTAGCCAAGAACCTCCTGAGCCATTTTGGTCTGGACGGCTCATCCTCCTCCAATGGGCGCAGCCTCGCAGAGAAGCGGGAAGCGTTCGATGCTCTGTTACACCGTATGGGGGTCAGTAGTGTAGAGGAATTGGGCGCCAAGCTCAGTCACTCCGCAAAATAGGGCGTGTCCTTTCATGCTTCTGTTTTCTTAGAAAATGTTGCACTTCTTTTCTCTTTTATCTATGTAAGGTCATTAGTGCCACTTATCTTTGCATTGAATACTCAAATATTTCTGTGGTACAGTTTTGTATTGAGAGCTAGCTTTACTCCGAATAGCGTGCGCTAATGAAGAGCATTAGGCGGCACTCTTTGAATATTTCCAATGTTGTGCTGTCTTCCAAAGCACACGTGACACTCATTCCGTGGTTATGAGCACTTTTTACTCGGATCTTTCCAAAAATAGACTCGCGCCTTGACCCTTTAAATAGATAGCTGAGTTTCACGCATACTCATCTCTTTATTCTTCTTCTTCTTCTCTGAGAATGACCTTTTTGCAAGATTCCATTCTCAACAAGAAATTGATGATAGCAGTGCTTTCTGATGTTGTTTTCATGTGCGCTATATCATCTGACATTGGTTTGCCAATCCTTAGCACAAAACCGTTTGATCTCGATGGTGAGTCTAACATAGTATGCGTACCACTTTTCACTGTTGAAGATGAGCTTTTGTTTCTGACTGAACAGGGTGCGCCTGAATAGCCAGTGCGCGCCTAACGATAATGACATTTCTGTTAATTTTTTTTTCTTTGTTGTTTTCTTGCAGAAACTTGGCTGGAAATTTTTTTCAGAACTGGCATTGGTGATTTGGATGCTGTAGGGAATATTCTTCTGACACCAACATCAGGGAGCTCATACGCTTTTGACGTACAAATCAGACAACTCAGAACTCTTCGTGGGATAGAAGGGTCTTCCTCAGATGGTAGGAAGAGCCTTTATACACGGAGAGTTGGATGGTGGAGTCAACTCTACCTCGAAAAATCGGGTAGTAGAGTTCCTTTCATGGCAGAACTAGGAATTGTATCCCAATGTTGGATACATTCCTATATTCTTTGAAAGGTCGCTCCTAATCCACCAGTTGTATTGGCAGCAACACGCCTTCGGGCTGCCATACCCTGGGGTTCTCCTCTCATCTGAGAGAGAAGACCAGAGTTTGATTCCTGCTATTCTGGTCGCCAATGGAACTCGGACAGTCAGGAATTGCCACCAACAACGAACCCGTCAAAGAATATCCAAAGAAGAAATAGATCTCCATTAGATTATTTGTTGTATGTATAGAATGAAAATCCAAAATTGCAATAGATTTCCATTATGATTTGTAAGAAAGTCTAAGAAAATGTAATAGACTTTTTATGATGATATGAGAATGGAAATAATAATTCTTCTATGCTCAATGATTTGTACCTATTTGGATGAATTGTGGACATGATAGATAATGAAATCTTCTTTTCTGATTTAGAGTACATAATACTATCAGAGATAATATGGACGTGATAATATATAGGAACTCAAAAGAAAATAGATTGACTTCTATGCAGAGGTCAAAAATGGAAAATGACAAATGAGTAGGTAAATTCGGCATAGAAGATTATGAACGGACGAACTATCAGGTGATAATGAACGGGTGAACCGTCGAATAAATGTAATAAATAAACGGATGAACCGTCAGGTATTAATGAACGGATGAACCGTCGGATGAATGTGATAAATGAACGGATGAACCGTCAGGCATTAATGAACGGGCGAACTGTCGGATGAATGTGACGCTTCGTTGTTTGAAGAACTTCTGTCTATAAATATAGCAGAAATCTGACAAGAACGAACACTTCTACTCTTCAACATAAAAATGTCGTCTGAAGAAGTATCTAAGAAGGCTAAAATCGCCCCGAAGGTTCAGAAGGGTACTGAAGAAGGCCCTACCGATCCAGTTCAGCCGAAGGAGGTAGAAGCAGGCGAAGATTCGTCTGCACCCAAGCCATTACGAGACATTCTGGACTTTCTGCTTGATCCAGGAAGGACTGAAGAAGAGGAAGCCATGAGGATCGTTTCTCGTGGGTTCCAGCAAGGAAGTTCTCAGCTCTTTTGCTGATCACGTTTTCGAAAAGGACGACAGCGGTCCGCGTCCAAATGTAGAGAAGGATGATAGTGATCTTCCTTAAAATCATATACTATCATTCATGATTAAAATAAAATAAAATTTTATTTATAAACATGAACTTGTCTGATGATTTACAAGTATTTATATTTATACATAATACTTTTTAAGGAATTTGCCATTAATAGGCATCATAACATTTTGACCATCCCGATCTGAGAGTTGATAAGCTCCGTTTGAGAAAACTCTGCTCACAACATAGGGACCTTCCCACTTTGCGTCAAATTTGCCTTTGCTCATATGAGTCATAGTCATAGGACGTCTGACTGTTAGAACAAGTTCTCCTTTTTGATATGCTCGAACCCTGACTTTCTTGTTAAAAGCTCTTGAGATTCTAGCTTGATAGAATTCGATATTCTGTTGAGCAGATAATCGCTTTTCATCCAGAGCTTCTAATTCCTGAAGTCGAAGACGATCATTATTCTCAGTAGTAAGTTCATTAGCGATTGCTATCCTTAAAGAAGGAATTTGAATATCTAATGGAAGAACAGCTTCGCATCCATACACCAGAGAGAAAGGTGTACATTTAGTAGCATTACGAACTGTAGTGCGGTAAGCCCACAAACATTCGCCAAGTTTCTCACTCCAATTACGTTTGTTAGTAGAGACAAACTTCTTTAAGAGTTTGATGATGGTCTTGTTGAAAGCTTCTGCTAATTCGTTAGCTGCCGGATTATATGCGGTAGAAGCCACATTGTTGATCCGATGATCGTCACAGAATCGAATAAATTTCTGGCTGACGAATTGTGGTCCATTATCATGAATAATGCGTCGAGGAACATCAAATCTGTAGATGACATGATGCTTGATAGACGACATTAGAAGTCTTGACTTCAGATAAAGGAATAGCTTCGGCCCATTTGGAGAAATAATCGGTTATTGCGAGAATAAACCGATGACCTTTTGATGACGGCGGATTGATCGGACCGATAATGTCCATGCCCCAAGCTTCGAAAGGCCATGATGCTGCCGTTGGATGTAGAAATTCTGAGGGTTGATGAATAAAATCCGTATGGATTTGACAAGCTTTACACTTCCTTACATATTTGATGGCATCTGATACCATAGTGGGCCAATAATAACCCATACATCGAATACGATCTTGAAGTTTTGGTCCAGGTTGATGTGCTCCACAAATTCCATCATGTGCTTCACGAATAATTTGTTAAACCTCATCACCGGCAATACATCGAAGAAGTAAACCATCATAAGCTCGACGATATAAGGTTTTTGTTGTATGATTGTAATAGAATCTGAGTGATCGTCATCTGATAGATGCTACCTCACTCGGATTATCTGGAAGAATATCATACAATACGAAATCTAAGAAAGGAAGTCTCCAATCTTTATCCGTATTCTGAGCCTCAGCAGAATTACTGAAGATGAATTCCATGCTAGAATCAGTTGAAGATGATTATGATTTACGACTTAATCCAAATCCTCTTGTTGTATTGACGTCATGAGATGTTGATTCTTCAATGTCAACTGGAAGTCCTAAAGTTAGATTGTTTTCGAGATGAAATAATTCTCTATTGCAGACAATAATCATTTGTTGACGCCTAATTGGAATAGCCAACACCGCCGCGAGATTAGCAAGAGCATCAGCTTCTGTGTTACATGCTCGCCTAACACGTTCAATGAAGAACCCTTCAAATAAAGAAGCCATAGATATAGCCGATCTATGATAAGGAACCAGATCTTGATGGCGAACTTCATAAGTATCCCTTATCTGATTGACAATGAGTTTAGAGTCTCCATACGCTTCCAAATATTGAATATTCAGATGTTTAGCGAGTTGAAGACCAATAAGCAGTGCATTGTACTCAGCTACATTGTTTGAACATGGCTGATCGAGAGAATAAGTTCTTTGGATAGCAAGACCTTCTGGCGATACAAGAACGATTCCAACCCCAGCAACAATGTCACCATTAGGACCTATTCTTGAAGCTCCGTCAAAGAATAGACGCCAAGTAGGATTTTCTTCAGCAATTTGGTTTGAATCTAGGACTTCATCTGGGATTTCATCATAGAGTTTTGAATTTTCTGGAATTGAATGAGCAGCCAGAAAATCAGCTAAAGCTTGTCCTTTGACTGATTTCTGAGGAATATAGTGCATATCATACTGAGCAAGTAAGATTCTCCAGTTAGCCAATCGAGAATTTAAAACACTGGGTTTCTTCATCATAACCCGTATAGGATTGATCCTGGAAATGACATGAATGGTCTGTCCAATGATATAGTGTCGTGTCTTTTGGACAGCGAACATCAGGGCTAGACATTCTTTTTCGACCGGAGAATATCGAGGTTCAGCTCCGGTCATAGTACGACTGAGATAGTAAATGGCTTATTCGTGACCATTTTTATTCTTTTGAGCGAGCAATGCACCCAATGAATGACTCATTGCTCGGGTATATAGGAGGAACGGTATTCCTGAGACAGGAGGTACCAATACTGGAGGGCTCATCAGATATTGTTTTATATCATCGAATGCTTTCTGACATTCATCATTCCAGACAAAAGAAACACCTTTCTTCATAAGTTTATTGAATGGTCTGCAGCGTCCTGAAAGATTAGAGATGAATCTCTTGATATAAGCGATCCTTCCTTGAAATCCTCGTAGCTCTTTTAAGGTGCGTAGAGGACGCATCTCTTGGTTGGCTTTGATCTTCTCGGGATCCACGTGTATACCTTTCAAGGTAATGACGAAGCCGAGAAATTTACCACTAGAGATGCCTAAGAAGGACTTAGTAGGGTTCATCTTTAATTGATGCTTACGCATTAGATCAAAAATAGTCTTCAAATCTTGGATGTGATCCTCCTTTTGTCGACTTTTGACTGCAATATCATCAACGTAGCATTCGACTGTTTTCCGCAAATGTTCGCAGAATATAGTGCTCATGGCTCGTTGATAAGTTGCTCCTGCATTCTTGAGACCGAATGGCATAACTGTATAACAGTATGTACCGATCGGCGTTCTGAAAGAAGTGTGTTTCTCGTCACTGGAAACATTTTAATCTGATTGTACCCAGAATACCCGTCCATGAATGACATCCGTTCAAACCCACAGGAATTATCGATCATAACATCAGTAATTGGTAGAGGGAATTTGTCTTTAGGACATGCCGCATTGAGATCGCGGAAGTCTATGCATACTCTGATTTTGCCAGTCTTTTTAAGAACAGGAACTGTATTAGCCACCCAATCGGGATGTTGTTCCTCTCTAATAAACCCAGAGGCCATGAGTTTATTGACTTCAGCTTCAATTGCATCCATGATGTTTGGACGAAATCGTCGCTGTTGTTGCTTGACCGGCTTTGCATTCGACATAATATTGAGTTTGTGAGTTGCAATCTGTGGATCAAGTCCAGGCATATCTTCATATCTCCAAGCGAAGACATCGATGTATTCTCGAATAAGTTTATTCATGTCTTGCTTATCAGTTTCTGAAAGACTTTCACTGATGAATATTGGTTTGGGGGATCCCTCTTCACCAACATCTATTTGAACAAGTTTATCTTCAGTCGGAGATTCTTTTTGCTCGAATCGGAACTCCCATTGATTATCTAATCTTTGGGCCCATTGTTCTGATTCAGGTGAGATTTCAAACTCGTCTTCGTTTTCATCATCTTCTTCAGAACCGTCAATGGAGACCATGTTGGAAGACAGAATATTGTAGTGGAAGTCACCAATACTTGTGTCAGAATCCCAAGAGGTGGTACTAGAAGAATCAGATCTCTTATCTTCGTCAGATTCGGGATCTTCATGGACAGTATTGATAAAAGGAATAGGAGCAATATAACCTAATCCGCATTTTGTCCTCCCATATTTCAGAGGAGGAATTCAGACAGGCATTTTTCTTCCTTTTCCACTATTAAGGCCAGTTCTGAAGTCATAGTCCATGTTTTTAATGATGTCTTTAGATTGCTGACTATATCGACGTAGTTGTAGTCTTCCAGTATCATCGTTTTTTGTCATCATCTTCTAAATCAGAAGGATTCTGGGGCCCTTTATAGAAGAATATTGGAATGTCTCCTGGCTTTCTGCTGGGAACTAGAAAGTATGAAGTTTGTACTGATTCTAGAGACACATCTGTATGGAAAGTCTGTACAACTCCTATTGTTATTGTTCTCAAGTCATCTAACAAATGTAAGTAACTATGAACATGATTACACACATCAACATACTGCAAAGATGGAGACTTTTCATTAAATTTAAAAGCAGTAATATTTACGTTGGAAGAAGGCTGAGCCTTAGAAATTTTAGCCAAATCAACGACTAAAGGGGGAGAAGAAGAACGAGAGGAAGTTTTGTTTCGATTAAGATCGATAACAAACGGCTCAGAAGAGGTGAGCTCCCTTGAAACCTGAGATGGAAGAGTAGTCCGCCCTCCAACAGGGATTACCAAAGTATCCTGTTTTATATGTGAAGATACAGGAACTGTAGTACGTCCACTGACAGGAATGATCAGTGTATCTTGAGTAGACGACTGAGGTAATGGAGAGATCCGTCCACTTACTGGAATGATGAAAGAACCTTCTCCAGAGGGTTTAGGAGATTGTTGCTGAGTAGTTCGACCTTTAACAGGAATTATCAAGGTCTCGCTTCGTGAATCCTCTTTCTCCATAGCTTGTACTAATTTTGTATACTCTTCTTTGTACCACCGGGAATCACTGAAATAAGCTTCAACCCCACGGAAAGGATTTATATCAGCAATTTCCTTTTGCACTCTCCCATTGCTGTCAATGTATTTAAAGCACTGATGAAGAGTAGAAGGCACTATATTATTTTCATGAAGAAAGGGTCTTCCCAGTAGAAGATTATAAGATCCCACGATCTCAATCACATAGAAAGTGACTTTGGATCTGAAATCGCCTATTTGGAGTTTCAGATGAATCTTTTCCAACGGCTCGCTTCAACTTTGATTGAATCCCAAGATAGTAGTAACCGTCTTGGAGAGCTTATGAAGAGGGATTTTTAGTTCATCCAACAGACTCTTTGGCATTATGCTTAAAGCAGACCCTGGATCAATGAGGATACGATCTATCTTCATCGTATCGATATAACCAGTGTAGTAGAGAGGCCGATCATGTCGATTATTCTCCAGTAGCATGTCGTCTTGTGTAAAGGTGATATTTGGGATAATCTCCAATACACTGTTACAATGTAAGCAAGTGGCAGGTTCTTCATCTGGCTTCTTTAATTGTGCAAGACAAGAGTCAGCCTGAAGAAGTGCCTCATTTAACGTCTCCCGAGTCTCTTTAGAAAGACATAGAAGTTCAAAGAGAGACATTCTAGCTGGAGTATTAGCAAGTTGAGCTAGAATGTCGAAGTTATAAGGCTTCTGAAGCCCAAGAGGAGGGGACTTCTTGATTGGTTTATCAAATCGAGCCTATTGTTTGCCTTTCTCAATAGCTGTGGACTTGGAAGGAGCAGGTTCAACCGGAGCAGTTGAAGAAACAGGTGCTGTGGATGATTCTTCCTCAAGAGGAACATCAGGGGCATCTTTGTCAGCAGGAGGGATATCAGGAGTATCTTCAGGACTCTTGGAATAATCCTTTAGATAAGGTTTCCCTGTTCTAGTAGCACCAGCAAGTGCTTCTTCCTTAACTTTTGATTCTGTGTCGGGAGTAGATCCGAAAGAAGTCATATGACATGACTTAGTTTTCCCAGCCTTCTTAGATTTTTGGGAAGTAGTCTTTTGAAGAGGAGGAGATTCAAAATCTACTACCAGATCAGGATGAATCCATATGATTTTTTCTGTTTCCATAGTGATTGGTACTAATCCTTCAGACTGTGGAGGAGGAATATTCACTATTTCAAGAGTTGCCTTGGAAATAGGAACGATCCCGCTTTCAAGGAGTTGAGGAGGAAAATCTCCGAATTGCATAGAGACGACATTGGAGGTGACGGTCTTCTCTTTCGGAGTAAGAGAGATGGCTCCAGATTTAATCATTTCCTGGATCTTTCCTTTCAGTACATAACATGTACGAATTGTGTGACCCAACATTCTGTGGTATGGACAGTATTTAGGATGATCCGTCTTACCAGCTTCATCAGGTTTCTTGATTTCAGGTAATTGTATTTTATTACCTTTCAGCAGACATTCAAAGATACCAAGGACATCATGGTCATCAAAAGAGTATTCTTCTTTGGGACGAGGTGCTCTTGGTTGTTGAGTCGTAGAGGCAGGGGGAGTTTGAACAGTCAATGCATCTTTACTCTGAAGATTAACTTAAAGGGTTTCTTTTCCCTTGCGAGTATTGGATTTAGCATTATTGTTATTACTTTGACCTATTTTTTTGGGAGTCATCTGCACTCCTAAACCTTTGAAGGTTTCAGCACTAATTTCTGCGGCCTTGGCACTAACTATAAAGGAAGGCCAATCTTGAAATTGAGTAGATCCTGTCCACATGCTGATGATTGGCAACAAATTTGATTTGCATGTGTCAATGGTGACAGCATCAGGAGTTCCAAGAGGGATCTTCAGAGCTTCTCTTCGAAACCGTTCAATGAAATCCTCTGTAGTTTCATTATTTTTCTGCTTGATTCTTTTAAGAGCAGACATAGTCATGTCATTGAGCCCTTCATAGAACCGTTCAAGAAACATTTGTTTGAAACCGGCAAATAAAGTAATACACCCATCCGGGAGGCTTCTATACCATTCATAAGCCGTTCCTTTGAGACATCCGACAAACACCCGAGTAAGGAGGGCGTCACTTGGTTGTAGCTGGTCAGTCATCACTTCAAAGTGATTAATAAATTGACTCGGAGAAGTGGTTCCATCATAGAATGAAATAGTAGGAGGCTTGTATTTAGGAGGATACGATACTTGCTTCCATTCTATCGGATAAGGTTGCTTGATGCCTAACCTTTGTAAACCATCCTTCTGTTTGAATGCCTCAAATTGAGTTCGAAGATTCCTCAATTCTTCAGTAACAACTCCGGAGGATTGTGGAGTTGTAGCTTGCAGAGAATAGTTGGGAGGAGGAACAACATTATAAGCACTACCCCCAGCTCCGGAGAGACTAGGATTTGGTTGAGCTTGTCCAGGAGTATTGGATTGTACTGCTGGAGGAACATGTACTGGACTTATACCAGTGTCAATTGGTACGGCATCTGGTACAGTCTGTCGATTTTGTATCTGGGTTGCCATGAGTTCGTACATCGACTTCATAGTATCAGCCATGGATTTCATTTGCTGTTCCAAAGAAGCAATTCTTTGTTCTTGAGGAGTCATGGAAGAAGAAGGTTCATCAGTATTCCCATCGACCATATAAGTCGTGACTGTACGAGGGATTATTGATGAACTGGTGGATATTGTTTGTTCTGAATCATTACTTTGTGTATCAAAGTCATTTGTAGGAGAACTACCCCCAGTAAGAAGAGGTGGGAAGTTAGATTCTCCAAGAAATTCAGAATCATCTTCAGAAATCAAAGTCTTTTGACTAGAAGCCAGGACTCTTGCTCTGGTGCCTCTGTATACTCCATCTGGACTATCAGTTCTATCCCCAGTATCCCGAGAGGTCATGTTGACAGAAGCAAACAGAGGTTCATCTTCATCAGGCATGGGTTCACACTGAATCCGATTGAAGACAGATTGTCGTTTAGTTTGACATCTGCATTGTATTGTGACTCTCGGTTGGAAGTCACACTCATGATCAACATGGTTCTGATCCATTGATTGACATCTGCATTGAATTATAACTCTTGGCTGGAAGTCACATTCAGCATGATCCATTGACACAGCATTATTCCTTCTCTTCTGTTGAAGGTGTTCTCGTAAATCTGTCTGTGAAGATTGAGGTACATCAGAGAACATTCTCTGTGTATTTTTAGGAATATATTTTCGGTTCTTGGGTCTTGATGGCTCTTGATTATATAGAGAGTGATTAATATGAGCCACATAATTTATAGCATACTCTGCATCTGGATCTCTTGCTTTTGTTCCCGTTTGGTATGATTTTTTGACACCAGAAGTGCTTTCCAAGCGGATTTGATTAAGTTTTGTTCTTAGATCAGTTGGAGGTAAAACATTGGTTTTTGATACTTGGAATTTTCCTTCCGTTGATCTGGATATTTACAGAGAAGGAAGAGTTGAACCACCTCCTTGATTAGGAGTTGGTAACAGACCCTCTTTTATAGACAAATTCTGTGCCCAATTTGAAAAAGTCGTAGAAGAAGACATTAAGGAATGTTTCTTCTTAGACTTATTCAAGTTTTGAGACATAGAATGTCCAGAAGGAAGAGTAGTCAAAAGACCATCTCCTTTTCTTTGACTAACAAAATTGTCAGTCAAAGCTGTTCCTGAAGTAAATACTACAGGAGCAGGAGAAACAACTAAAGAGTTATTTCTTGTCGAAGGGACTTTGTGTGGAGGAGTTCTAACAAGACCACCCCCAGTTCTGGTAGAACTTGGCAAAGAAGAAGAGGTAGCTAAAGAGATATTCTTCTTTGAGTATGCTGGTGACAATTTGGCTAAGGAGCCAGTATTGTCAGCGTATAAAGTCTTGGCTAAAGAGCCAGATTTTGGTACGCACACTGAGTCAGAGAGATTTGACTTGGAAATACACGCTGGAACAGATTTAGCTAAGGAGCCAGTACTGTCAGCATGACTTTTAGATTTAGAAATACACGCTGGAACAGACTTGGCTAAGGAGCTAGTGCTGCTAGCGTGACTTTTAATTTTGAGATTGCACGCTGGAACAGACTTGGCTAAAGAGCCAGTACTGTCGGTGTGACTTTTGACTTTGAGATTGCACGCTGGAACAGGCTTGACTAAGGAGCCAGTGCTGTCAGCGTGACTTTTGACTGTTGTCGTCTTCGAGCAAATAAGAGTGTGCGTGCTTGAAGTAGAGTTCTTGCCAGTGTTAGGAGTAGACACTGTGGCAGAAACTTCACCCTTGGTTGCCAACAGATTCTTAAGGACGTAGACAGATCGTCCCTTAGACTTGGCAGTGGTGATGGAGGCTGAAGTGGGCTTGCCACCCTTAGCCCGCTGCATTTCTTCGTAGGCGAGTTGATCGAATTAGATCGATATCACCTTCTTCGTCGAGCCGACTGACGAAGTGTCGCATTGAGTTGTTGCCATCTCAGAAGAGGAGATGGTTTTCCCCAGCAGAGTCGCCAATTTGTTTTCCATAAATAAATTCACTTTAATTATTGTGTTTCTGGGAAAATTACAACTGTAGGAATCCGGTCTAGAAGACGATCGCTTTATCCCTTGGACGATGCAAAGAAGAAAAGCTCTCAAAATTTCAACAGCAATTTAGATAGCTATGTATCTGTACAACGAATGAGAAAAAGAACTCTATTTATAGAGTCAAAAATAACTGAAAGGATAACTGTCTTCACAACCTGTGCCTAGTTGAAAATCATACAGGATTTGACATACGCAAGGTTATGAGCAGTTACTGGACGTGGCCTGTAACTGTTAGACACATGGCAATCATGCATGAGTCGTGTGTAAGTTACAGGACACGCAGGTGAGAGATCAGTGGCATGGCTGCCACGTACTCTAATTTGATGAAATCTACACAGACTTGTTGGAGACAAAATCCACGCAAACTTGGGTCAGAAAGCTTCAAAATCCACGCAAACTTGGGGCAAGAAGCTTCAGAATCTACGCAGACTTGGGGCAGAAAGCTACAGAATCCACGCAGACTTGAGGAAGGAAACTTCAGAATCCACGCAAACTTGGGGCAAAAAGCTTCAAAATCCATGCAGACTTGGGGAAGGAACATAGAAGTTCAAAATACACGCAGATTTGAGCTAGAAGGCTCAAAATATACGCAAGATTAAGGCAGGACTGCCAGCTGTCTTGATTCGACGTGCCTCGACTGACACAAAATCTCTTACAGTGATTGCCTTGTCAGTCACATTAAATGACAATAAACTCTTTTGGTACGCCAGCTTGATGAAGGCTGAGTCTTGTTGAAGAAGATTTCGAAAGTCACGCAATAGTCGGCTGTGATCTCTCGAGTTCCGTACATACGTGGCATACGAGAAGACATTCTTTGACTGTCGTGCTGTCAGTCATAATGACACTCTGACAAATGATGAGCTGTCTCTCAGCGTGACTTTTAAACATTGTCTTGATCAACTCAGCGTGATTTTTAGACTTTGTCTTGATCAACTCAGCGTGACTTTTAGACTTTGTCTTGATCAACTCAGCGTGACTTTCAATCTTTATCCTGATCAACTCAGCGTGACTATCATTTTTAAGGCCTACAAGCCATGGCCAACCAAACTTGACAATTAGGTCTAGGAGTTTGGACTAATCCCACATGAGTGTTTAGGCTTAAGTATGATTTTTATTTGGTCTAAACTAACTCCCAAAACCAATTTAGGAAGATAACTTAGCTAGGAAGTCATAGGGAGGGACAAACTTATAAATAACAAGTGCTCCAACCTTCCCATATAGGGCCGGCCACCTCTCTCTCTCTTCCATTCTTTCACTTCAAATATTTTTTCTTCTTCTTCTTCTTCTTCTTCTCCAAGTTTCTTTCAAAAGGAAAGAAGTGATTTTCTTAGAAATCATCTCCAAAATAAGCTTTTCTTTCCGTTTTTCTTCCATCGATCTCTTCCTCTATCCCAAGTAGTGATTCTCTAAGCTTTCGGAAGCAAGAAGTGAAGTGGGTGTGTCCTAAACAATTCCTTGTGTCGGAGCCGTGTCGGAGGAATTTTCTATTGGAAATCCATCTTCCGATAGGTACAACCTATTCTCTAACTTATTCTTTTCATCATAATATTTAGATTGGACCCCGTAGGATTGATCCCCGTGTTCGTGTCCCTATTCGTGTCAAGTTTGAGTCCGTTTGGAGTGTCCTAGGAGAAGTTAGTGTTTGTGATTGTGTCCTTGAGTTTTCCCCAATTTTGGACACTTCTAGAATAATTAGATTTTGTATCTAAGTGATTTAGGCATTCTAATTCATATTTGTGTTAGTGTTGTGGAGTGTAATATTCATATTTAGTGTGTGTGTTCATATATATATGTGTGTGTTTATATATATATATATATATATATATATATATATATATATATATATATATATATATATTGTAGAAGCATGGAAAATATTGCTTTTAGTCCCACATCGGAAAGGAGAAGAAGAAAGGGCTCACTCCATTCTATAAATAGAGCCTCCTTACCTCCTTTGAAAAGGGCACCTACTTCTCTTCCTTCCTTCCAACTTGGACTCTTCCTACTATGCACCTTCGGGTGCTAAGTCGAAGAAGTCTAGGGCAGCGCGGGCTCGTCGAGCTCAGTCAGCTGTCCCAACCTCTAAACATCAGAGCGTCCCGCTACGCGGGCCTCTAATGGAAAGTTGTACAGAACCGCCCGTGTCCAGCCCCCGGCGGCAAACGGATAGGGTGGTTCTCAAGAGTCTCCCAACAAAGATCAAGGACAAGTACTTTTACTAGTCCCGTATCGGGGAGCGAACATGATACTTACGCACTCGTGTGCTCGAGATACCCGGGTCCACAAAGCGAGTACAAAGGTTGATCGAGATGTCCTTGGCTTGCGAGATGTGATCCTTCACAAACACAAGGAAAGAAGGGGAGTCTCATGTGACTGAAAACCCAGAAAGCTCCATGCGGCCCATGAGGATGTTATGCGGCTCAAAATCCAGAATGCTTCATGCGGCTCAGAAAGCTTCATGCGGCCCAAAGGCAGCAGGGGGGCCTTATGCGGCCCAAAATCAACAGAGAGCCCATGCGGCTCAGAGAGCTCATGCGGCTCAAGGATCCATGCGGCTCAAGCATCTATGCGGCTCGAATAAGTTCCATGCGGCTCAGAGAGGAGCCACGTGGCCTGCAAACAGCTCTCTCGTTTGTCCTTTACTGCATTAAATGCCTTGACGGCTGACAGCTCTGACAAGGTGACAGTTCTGACACAAAGATATCATTATGACTCCCTCATAATGACAGACTCCTTGGGAAGCGAAGAAAATCTCTGACATGATCCCCCGAGATTCAGAAACTGTCATGCGGCCTTGACACGTGGACAATCGAACGCGGCTCACGAAGACCAGCCCCATGCGGCTCACGAAGACCAGCCCCATGCGGCTCACGAAGACTAGCTCCATGCGGCTCCCGAAGACCAGCCCCATACGGCTCACGAAGACTAGCTCCATGCGGCTAACGAAGACCATCCCCATGCGGCTTGTGAGGACTATCTCTATGCGGTTCACTCATGCGGTCATCCACACTCATGCGGCTCAAATTACCATGCGGTCCAAATAGTCAGGGGGGCCACTCTTGGGCAGCCTCGACACGTGGCCATCCTTATGCGGCCCAATAAGGAGCAACTCTCCTGCGGCTCAAATTTCTACTGTTATGACACGTGGCATGATAGCAGGGCACGTGGCATCAGATTGATCGAAATCCCTCAATAAATCCTAATAAAATATTGGGATCAAATTCGATCATTTGCAAATAAGCCAATTAAAGACACGTGTCGAAGAATCCGAGATTGGCATGACAAATCAGGAGCATTTATGTCAATCAGCATTAATTACCCATAAAAGATTTGATACAATCACATTTATTGCTCAAATCTCGATGGACGGCCCAGATCCAGTGATCCTTAGCCGCCGACTTTCAAGAATGGGCAATCATCATAAACCCTAATGAAGCCCCCCACTCTTATAAATAGTAGGGTGCCATTTCCTTTCGAGGAGACACAAATATATACACAGAGACTAACACAGAGAGAGATATGCATATACAGAGAGATGTTCCCCTAATAATCAGAGAGAAAAATCCACAGAGATCAATCCAGAGAGAGAGAAGCCAGAAAAGCAATAAGAGGAGAGCAAGAGGAGCATTTCTTCGTCAACGCCAACCATCTCGTCTCAGGAGCCAAGGCTACGTCCGATCGTCCAAGGAGTAAGGCAGAGCTGCCGTCGCTTTCCCGAGCCTCTACCGTCACCTCCCAGAATCAAAAATAAACAATTGTACTTAGATTGCTGTACCTAGGTTTTCGTCCCTAGGCTTTCTTTGTACGAGCGAGTTTGTAACGTGAAGTAAAAGTCCAGTCCTCCCATAAAACTGTTCTGCTCTTTTATATTTCATGGCAAACACGATGACGACTCTGCTGGGGACAAACTTCTCCACGGCTGAGGAGTTGGTGACGCAATCGGATGCAGCCAAGCTTGGCTCCATGCAACAGAAGATGGTCGCCCGGTTCGACCAACAGGCGTTCGAAGAAATGCTCTCCGACAAGAGCGCTGGCCCGGTCCAGAAGCGAGCCCGCATAAAGAAGGCCCGCAAGGAGTGGAGACCCCGATCCTTCGTTCCTACTGAAGCTCTTGCAGAGATACCCTCTGTTGCTCAAGACGGCGGAGAAGACTCTTCCGCGGCCCCACTTTAGATCGTAGACGACTCTGCTGTCCCCAAGTCCGACAGAAGAAAACATTATAATGCTGGACTTGCAGGGGCAAAGAGGAACTCTATGCGATCCGAGCCGCATAAGGGTTCTAGCCGCATGGAGAGAGCCTATACGGTTACATCCGCCAGCCGCAGGAAGAAAACTTACGCGGCCGCATCTGTCAGTCGCATAGCTTATGCGGCTACAGTTGCCAACCGCATGGATAAAACTTATGCGGCTACTGAAGTCAATCGCTTGCAGAAAACCCATGCGGCCACACTTGCTAACCGTATGCGGCCAGCCTGCACGGTCATGACACCTAGTCGCACAAGAACAACTCATCCGTCCACTAAAGACAGCCGTATGCAGACAGCCTGCACGGTTTACAATCCTAGCCGTATAGCGTTTGTTCCACGCTTTTTTCGATCAGTCTTCGACCGTCTCTCATGCGGTCCTAACCCTGATGGTTCTCTGGATGATAAGACAGACTCTTTGGTATCAAACTTGGACTCTTCCTATTACGCACCCGTAAGTGCTAAAAGGACGAAGTCTAGGGCAGCGCGGGTCCACCAAGCCCAGTCAGCTGTCCTAACCTCTGACTATCGGAGCGTCCCGCTGATTGTCACGCGGGCCTCTAAGGGAAAGTTGTATAAGGCTGCTCGTACCATGCCCCCTGCGGCCAATGGACGGGATAGTCATCAAGCATCTCCCAGTAAATAGCGAAGGCAAGTATACGAGCTACCTTCGAATCAGAGAGCAGACGGGAGGCCTACACACTCGCGTGCCCGGAATTCCCAAGCCAGCAAAGCAAGTGACTTGCGTGAGGTCATCCTCCACAAACGCAAGGAAAAAGAAGATGCATCGGGGTGCAAAGAGTCCTCCCACGGACGTCATTGCACCTAAGTCATCGTCAACTGTTGCTGCAAGAGCACAACGATGCAAGAAGTCCGACAGTCTGTCTTTCAAAGACTGCAACAGCCATCTTCAGAAGACGATGCACTACCCGTCGTCTCCTGCAACTCTGCTCGAAAAGTCCCCGTTGATGGAAGGGGAAAGAAGACGAATGTTCCCAGCCCGAAGATCTCAACCACTACGACTAAAAGATTGTCGTCTAAGCGGGTGCCCACCACCGGAGTTTTCCAAGGTACTCGCTCTAAGACGAAATCTGCTACAGTGGGGATTCATCGTCCATAACGCAGGGGGTTGCTGGGGCTGGGGGTAGCACCCCTCCGAGCCTCCACAGCAATCCAATGTTCCAGGAAGACGAGCCAGGGAAGACAACTCCCCCATCAGATACAGCAAACCTCGACGTCCCCGACGACATCCATAACTCCCAAGATGAGGCGAACTCGGAGGCTGGGGGTACTGTTCCTTCCGAGTCTGAATCAGAAGGGAACATACCCACATACCCCGATGACTTCTCACTACAGGGGTACGATTCGGAGGGCGCTTCCTCCACCGCTCCGTCTATCTCTCCTCATGAGAAGACGGTATTCATGACAGACAGCAATCAAGGTGGTTCCAGTGATCGCCAGCGCATCGACAGTCTCGAAGCCATATTGCTTGCTTTGGTCAAGTCTGTAGACGAGATCAAAGCGGTCCTTCCAACTCTGCAAGGAGGGACGCCTGGCCAAATAAGCGCGGGTCCCGCGGTCAATGCGGACTCGAATTCGGCGGCGCCAAACCCGGGCAACAATCCTCCGAAAACAACGGCCCCCACCACCGTAGACGAAGCATGCGATGCAAGAAGAGAGGTCCAGGAGCTCCGAGCCATGTTCCACGCTCGAGAAAACTCTCAAGACCTCAGAATACGACAACCGTACCCTGCTGCATGGAGGGATGTTCCATTCCCACCAAGATATAAATCGTTCAATATCAATCCTTATGATGGCAAGACCTCGGCAAGTCGGTACATCACTTACTTCGAGGTCACCACCGACCATCTGCCCCATGACGATGCCATTCTCACACGATTATTCATCGGGGCATTGGAAGGAGTCGCCTTCGACTGGTATCGCAACCTGCCGGACAACTGCATCCACTCCTTCACCGGCTTCAAGCGCATGTTCTTGGAGAGGTTCTATGAAGTAGGGTAGGACATCACCATGTCCACCCTCATGGACGTCGTCCATGGGGAGAAAGAGCTCACAAGGAACTACATCGAGCGATTCTGCCAAACCGCCATGAAGTTGCCCTCTGGAAATCCTGATTCCTCCTTGATTAAAATTTGCCAAAAGAGACTCCTCCCAACAATCAGTCTCTGGATGGGCGAAAGTCAATTTAAGGACTGGAAGACGTTCATCATCAGCGCCACAAGTGCCGAAGAAGGATTGAAGAAGGCTCGCCAGCTGGGATTGCACATCTCGGACGGAGAGAACAAAGGCAAGCGTCCTAACACCAATAATGACAATGGGGGTAGTCCCTCCAATAATCGAGACGGCAGGGGTAAGCAGGCTATGGTGGCCGACGCGGCACAGAAACCTGAGCCAAAGCCGACAGACAGATAATGGCCATAAATCACTTACTCCTTCGAAGACGGTCACGTCAAGCCCATCTTGGACATGCTCATACAAGGGGACAGAATTCAGCTTCCTCCACCAAGAAGGGAACCGCGGCCGGCAGAGATAGAGAACCCAAAGTACTGCCATTATCATCGCTACGTCCACCATGCTACACACGACTGCTACCAGCTGAAACGGTACATCCAAAACCTTATCGATTCGAACGCTTTGGCCATCGATTTCGAAGAGGTAACGGTGGCAGCCAATATGGTGTCAGTATAATTCGACTGCTTTTCTCTGACAGAAACTCACGACGGGGTGGTCCCCATCCCTCTGGCGACAATGGAGATTACTAATCTTCCACCTCCCCGAGATCAGGCTACTGGTTTAGTGCCCCTCACCACATCACGAGGGGAGGTCATGTGGATCCATCCAGACTTGGTATCGAAAGTGACTCGGCCCACATCGTCTTCTATCTGCAAGAAAAAGAATAGAAAAATCAGATCCTGCCGCACAATCTCGACAGACATCGAGGAAGCTACAGCCGTCGTCACACAGTCTGGGGCGCAATCCCAACCTGTGGTTGACAATCCAGCTGAAAATTATCAACCCACTACAACTGATGCTCCGGGACCGGCTCAGCCTTCGACGACCGACAAGCCTAGGCCGAGGGAGACTCGCTTCGACAAATCCCTCCGAAAAGAGGCAGCCCAAGGGCTGGAGAGGCCCTACAACTTTGATATCTTAGCCCAATTGGCTAACACACCGGCCAAGTTGTCACTGTACGAACTCCTAAGGCTCTCCAAGGATGTTCGTATTGCATTGAGCGAAGCACTCCAAAATGCCGATGCCTATCTGGCTCAATCCAACCTCACCGGGGAGGACTCACCTGTGGATCTCCAGGATAGTGCCTGCACTGGCGCAATGCTAAACATCGTCTTCACTCTGCAAGATATACTCATCAAAACTAATCTGCACGATCGCCCACTATACTATACTGGATACATCGGCGACGTAAAGGTGGATCGGATGCACATTGATCCTGGCTCTTCCATAAGCATCATCCCGAAGGGTCTGCTACATCATCTCCGCATCCCAATTCATCGCCTGACACCTACAAGCACCGCCATCAGCAGTTTCAATTCGGGCAGGAGCTACCCTATTGGAAAGATTCGTCTTAAGTGTCAAATTGGCGACCTCCAATCCGAAGTCACCTGCTACGTCATAGATGCAGACACTTCTTACAACATCCTCTTAGGGCGTCCGTGGATACACGATTATATGATCGTGCCTTCCACGCTGCACCAGTGCTTCAAATATGTCGACAAATACGGCTTCGTGAGGACGGAATTTGCTGATATCGATCCCTTCAAAGGGGTCGAATCTTACTACTCAGATTCCTGCCTGTACGAAAAATCGAAGAAGCATCTTGGTGAAGGAGATGTACAAGCTAGTACCGAGATAGCCACAGGATCTGAAGAGCCTCTGACGATCCACCTCCAAGCTCGCAAACCGGGCAGGTCTGCACCCCTTACCGCCACTCTGCGTAAGGACGCAATCAGCCTCTCGGCATAAGAAGAACAGATGATAATCCGGCTGCCAAGGTCTGGCCAAGTGCCAAGATCCACAACGGGGCCACTAACAGTCAGACTACCGAGAGTCGGTCAGTCCCAAACGGAGAAGCTCAATCCCTCCGACAAGCCACTGACGATACGCCTTCCCAAGAAGGCTCGTCACCCCGATGCGAGGTCTGACACTGCTAGCGAACCAGCCACTCCTCGCCCCACATCAAGTACCAAACTGGGAGTCGCTAGTCTGCCAACAACTCCATGCTCAGCTCCACCAACAGAACCCCTGATGATCAAGTTGCCCAAATTATCCTCTCAGTCTGCATTTACACAGGGGGTGGCTGAAGAAGAGTTGGAGCTGGCGAAGTATGTGGCTGCTCACACTGAGACTTGCTCATGTTGCCCATCAACGGCAACTTCCCGAAGAAGTATTACGTCCGAAACGACATCCAAAAAAAAAATCCCTGATGATTGAGTTATGTACCTCCCGGTACCGCTGAACTCACATTCCGCCTCCAAATTTCCTAGATTGGTGAGTTATGTACCCCTCCGGTACCGCTGAACTCACATCCACTCCAGATTATCTAGTCATGTACCCGCTGGTACCACTGAACTCACATCCATATTCTCTCCAGATCACCGAGTCATGTACCTGCTGGTACCGCTGAACTCATATCCACAATATTCTAGATTTTTGAGTCATGTACCCTCTCGTACCGCTGAACTCACCTCATCCTTCCACAAATAATCCACCAGCAGGTCCAATTCTGCCAACACCACAAGTACAAGAAAGAGAAGATGAGTTAAAACATGCTCATTTATTCAAAATTTAAAGTACTACATCATCTGTGATCACATCCCTTGACAAAAAGAAAAGAAAAACAGTGAAAAAAAACAGAAAACTGTTCACTGCTCCATGGCATTCTTTCGCCCGATACCAAGAACCTCCATATCCGCCTTACCGTGGAGTTGTCCTAGGTATCCCTATCAAACTTATTATCCGTACCTAAAACCAAGGTATGCCAAGGATAATAGGCCCACAAATGTCCTCTGCTGACCACAAATGCCGTACTAGGTCCCTTAGTACATCCACATCTTTCCTCATCATCACATGCTTTCGGAGCCCAGCTGTTCCATAGCATTCTTTCACCCAATGCATAGAACTTCCACGTTGATAGCACCTCTGAGTTGTTCTATGTATCCTCATTCGAGTTCACTCCTACCATGTCCATATCACCTCTGAGTAGGAAAGCTCTACCATCAACCTTATATTTACCACGTCCATACCACCTCTGAGTAAATATAATGGTTCCCTCTCTCAACTTATTATCCGTACCTAAAACCAAGGTACGCCAAGGATGATAAGTCCACCTAAAATCCCCAGCGGAAGTACCCAAACCTATCACGTCCATGCTACCGCTGATTGGATTGCCACACCTAAACAAATCTACTTTCCATGCTTCTTATTCAAAGTGTTCCAAATTTGCAATTTGGAAACTTTGAAGGGGGTCCTGTAGAAGCATGGAAAATATTGCTTTTAGTCCCACATCGGAAAGGAGAAGAAGAAAGGGCTCACTCCATTCTATAAATAGAGCCCCCTTACCTCCTTTGAAAAGGGCACCTACTTCTCTTCCTTCCTTCGAACTTGGACTCTTCCTACTATGCACCTTCGGGTGCTAAGTCGAAGAAGTCTAGGGCAGCGCGGGCTCGTCGAGCTCAATCAGCTGTCCCAACCTCTGAACATCAGAGCGTCCCGCTACGCGGGCCTCTAATGAAAAGTTGTACAGAACCGCCCGTGTCCAGCCCCCGGCGGCAAACAGATAGGGTGGTTCTCAAGAGTCTC
Source organism: Iris pallida (assembly GCA_029216955.1). Classification (NCBI taxonomy): domain Eukaryota; kingdom Viridiplantae; phylum Streptophyta; class Magnoliopsida; order Asparagales; family Iridaceae; genus Iris; species Iris pallida. The sequence goes on along the minus strand of JANAVB010033817.1, from coordinate 3,914,537 downwards.
CCAACAAAGATCAAGGACAAGTACTTTTACTAGTCCCGTATCGGGGAGCGAACATGATACTTACGCACTCGTGTGCTCGAGATACCCGGGTCCACAAAGCGAGTGCAAAGGTTGATCGAGATGTCCTTGGCTTGCGAGATGTGATCCTTCACAAACACAAGGAAAGAAGGGGAGTCTCATGTGACTGAAAACCCAGAAAGCTCCATGCGGCCCATGAGGATGTTATGCGGCTCAAAATCCAGAATGCTTCATGCGGCTCAGAAAGCTTCATACGGCCCAAAGGCAGCAGGGGGGCCTTATGCGGCCCAAAATCAACAGAGAGCCCATGCAGCTCAGAGAGCTCATGCGGCTCAAGCGTCTATGCGGCTCGAATAAGTTCCATACGGCTCAGAGAGGAGCCACGTGGCCTGTAAACAGCTCTCTCGTTTGTCCTTTACTGCATTAAATGCCTTGACGGCTGACAGCTCTGACACGGTGACAGTTCTGACACAAAGATATTATTATGACTCCCTCATAATGACGAACTCCTTGGGAAGCGAAGAAAATCTCAGACACGATCCCCCGAGATTCAAAAACTGTCATGTGGCCTTGACACGTGGACAATCGAATGCGGCTCACGAAGAACACCCCCATGCGGCTCACGAAGACCAGCCCCATGCGGCTCACGAAGACTAGCTCCATACGGCTCACAAAGACCAGCCCCATGCGGCTCACGAAGACTTGCTCCATGCGGCTCACGAAGACCATCCCCATGCGGCTCGTGAGGACTATCTCCATGCGGTTCACTCATGCGGTCATCCACACTCATACGGCTCAAATTACCATGCAGTCCAAATAGTCAGGGGGGCCACTCTTGGGCAGCCTCGACACGTGGCCATCCTTATGCAGCCCAATAAGGAGCAACTCTCCTGCGGCTCAGATTTCTACTGTTATGACACGTGGCATGATAGCAGGGCACGTGGCATCAGATTGATCAAAATCCCTCAATAAATCCCAATAAAATATTGGGATCAAATTAGATCATTTACAAATAAGCCAATTAAAGACACGTGTCAAAGAATCCGAGGTTAGCATGACAAATCTGGAGGATTTATGTCAATCAGTATTAATTACCCATAAAAGATTTGATGCAATCACATTTATTGCTCAAATCTTGATGGACGGCCCAGATCCAGTGATCCTTAGCCGCCGACTTTCAAGAATGGGCAATCATCATAAACCCTAATGAAGCCCCCCACTCTTATAAATAGCAAGGTGCCATTCCCTTGCGAGGAGACACAAATATATACACAGAGACTAACACAGAGAGAGATACGCATATACAGAGAGACGCTCCCCCAATAATCAGAGAGAAAAATCCACAGAGATCAATCCAGAGAGAGAAGCCAGAAGAGCAATACGAGGAGAGCAAGAGGAGCATTTCTTCGTCAACGCCAACCATCTCGTCTCAGGAGCCAAGGCTACGTCCGATCGCCCAAGGAGTAAGGCAGAGCTACCGTCGCTTTCTCGAACCTCTACTGTCACCCCCCAGAATCAAAAATAAATAATTGTACTTAGATTGCTGTACCTAGGTTTTCGTCCCTAGGCTTTCTTTGTACAAGCGAGTTTATAACGTGAAGTAAAAGTCCAGTCCTCCCATAAAACTGTTCTGCTCTTTTATATTTCATGGCAAACATATATATATATATATATATATATATATATATATATATATATATATATATATATATATATCTGTGTGTGTGTGTGTGTATCCATATGTGTATATATGTATGTGTGAGTGGTGGTGGAGTTGATATATATATATATATATATATATATATATTTGTGTGTGTGTGTGTATCCATATGTGTATATATGTATGTGTGAGTGGTGGTGGAGATGATATTGTGTGTGTGAAGAATTTGAGATTGAGAGTGATAGGGGGATTGAGAGATGGGGTTGTGGATTAGAATTTGTAAGTGTGTGTTTGTGTTTATGTTAGAGAGAGTGAGGGATTAGAGGGAGAATGGGATTAGGAAATTGAGAGTGGTGTTGGTGTTGGTATTGTGTGTGTTTTGTGTTTGTATAGAGTTAGAGAGAGTGAGAGTTTAGAGAGTGGTAATAAGGGGGAACTAGCTGCTGTTGGCAGCCTTGGTTCACCCCATAGCTGCCCAAAACCAGTCCTAAAAAAACCCCCTAAACAGCCTCAAAACCCACCCTTACACAGCCCAAAATCAGCCCCCATAGGCAGTCCCAAACCTGTCCATAATTTCAGCCCCAAACTAGCCCCTATAGCTGTCCTTAACAGTCCCATTTTAGCTCTAACTTCAGCCCTGTAAACCACCAATTTCAGCCCTTAACCTGTCCTCCATAGAAGCCTATATAAGCACCCTTAAATAGCCTTTAGGCTGTCCCAAACCACACTTAAACTCAGCCCCAAACAGTCCTTTATTTCAGCCACTACAACAAAAAGACCTATTAATGACGCTCGACAAGGAGTTTTAATGACGGCTGATACATAAGCGTTATCAAGTTGAGAAATACCTTTTTTCTATGACGGTTTGGGCTAATTCTGGGCTTTCTATAACGTTTATAAAACAAAGCGTTATTAATAGTTTAGAGCGGTGGCAAACTTGTAATAAACTTTCTGTAATATATTCCATCCTTCCTCCGATTTTACTCAGAAGAACTGTCATTCTCCTTGCTCTCCTTCTGCCCCCTCTTCCCTCATCTCCCCAAAACCTAAAATTTCCCATCTCCTCCTTTCAATCTCCCACAAACCCTAACTCTAGGTCTCACTCTAAACCCTAGCTCTAGGTCTCACTCTGAGCCCTAAGCCCCCAACCCCTCCTCCCACGAACCCTAAGCCCTAAGCTCCCAACCCCTCGCTCGTCGACGGAAGTGGCGGCGGCGGGAACGATGTGGTGGGTCGAGGTCGTCCAGGCGTTGTGGCTTCGAGTTCAGAAGATCGGGGAGGTCGGTGCTCATGATGAGCGGGGCGACGCTCGGTCGAGAACAGGAAGTGGAGTCGGAGGAGGGCTCGGGAAGGCGTGGGCTCGGGAGCCGGTCGAGGTTGTCCTCGGCACGGAGACACGTCGGCATCGACGCTGGATCACAAACCCCATCTAGGTATCTACTCCCTCTATTTCTTTCAGTCAGTTCTGATGGGAAATTAGGTTAATTTTCTTCTTGTAGCTATTGGATTCTTGTGAATTTAGAAAGTTTGTATTTTTTCATCGAAATGTAATTCTTGTGATTCTGATGGGAAATTAGGTTAATTTTCTTCTTGTAGCTAGGGGAGGCGGCGGTGGCGGAGCCCTTAGCGTTTCAAGCCGAAACGATCACCTGTAAATTTGCTGCGGCCAGACTTCGATTTGAATTTTTTTTCTTCTACAGAAGAGGTAATTTCTCTACGACAGCATTTTGCTCTTATTTATAGGGTTTTTTTTGTCTCAATTGTTGAGATTTGTTGCACTGTTGTAATTTCAATTATTTGTTCCTACTTTTTGCTGGATTTGACAGGATTATAAGAATAATTTATTTTTGTCGGAAATCTTATTCAAGGTGTCCGCATCGGTCCGTATTAGATAACGCAGGATTCCACTATGTAAAAATTGGATCTCGTAGGACCCTAACAAAGAAAATACATATGTACATAAGTAGTGAAAACTACAGCAAATAAAACAAAAAAACTAGTATTGAATGGTGAAAGAATGAAGAAAGCAGTGTCGAAGATCCCTCGACCATCTTCCTTCCAATTCCAGCCTCTCGTGGAATCTCCTCAAGGGTTCTTCACGCGTAGCACAAAAATGGCTAGGCCATGGCATCTCCCAAAGGGAAACAGACTTTTACAGCATTGACCCAACTAGGACCCCTACTACTTATATTACAACTGAAACACAACACTCATTGGCTGCTACACCAGAGACTTATGAATTTATGATACAAAGCTCTACTAACAACATTTGAGGATCGTTAAGGACTGGTACAACCCGTATTCACTATATCCCTACAATTCTAGAAAAACATAAACTACTACAAATCTGTTAAGACATTTGGAAAATCAAACGACTAGATAAAGAGCCTGACCGCTACAATCTTTTCTTCAAATCAGAGTTCTTCAACAAGGATTCAAACAACTCAATTGAACTCCCAAAGGAGTTGTACTGATGTCTTAAATAGTTAAAAAGGTGTCCCTGCTGCCAATCATGAGGAGTCCTCTTGGATTCTTCGTCCAGTCAAGGCCTTCTTCTCGTGATGGAGGCAGAGCTTCCTGGTGCCACCAGGGCACATTTTTGGAAGGAGATAGAATATGACATGTGCACTTTTTTGGAAGCTTCTTGAGAATATGCACACTGTTGTTTTTATGGCATATTATTAACAGCAGATTAAGTTTAAAACAAGAAGGTAAAGTTATAAAATACAGAACAAAATTGGCATTAGAAAGAAAACTGCACAAACATAAAATAGCACCTTAGCATATCATGATCAGATCAAGACTACCATGCTTTGGCAATTGCGACTGAGATCTAGATTGGTAAAAAAAAGAACAAAATAGATAAAGCACAAAATAACGATAGTGCACTCCTACAAGAAACTCAATAAGGTGGAATAGTTCCAATTAATTAAAATTACTAAGCCACTAAAAGAAGAAAAAAAAAGAATTGCCATAAAATTAAGGTTTTCTTTGTTTTGTCCTCTGAATCTGAAGTCTAATCTGAAATTTTTGTTCAGATTCAGATGTTAGATTTCATAGGCTGTTTAACCTATGAATGTTTTGAAGGCAAAATTCAGATATTGCCTCTGAATTTGTTGACAACCAGACAACATGTGAGGTCTCTGAAGTATAATAGTTTCTCCTATTTTGACATCACAGGTGCAAACAAACAGAACCTAAGAATGCAGTATAGCAAAATTGAAATATGAGATTCTTCAGTAAGAAGATTCTAGTAGGTGTAAGAATGAAAATTGTTATAACATTCAAATGTACAAGTTTGCAAACACTAAAATAATAACGAAACCTAAAACAAGTATTATATATGCAAAGGTTAGCAAGAAGAGAACTTACTTCAGTGAAGTAATATCATTCATCTGCATGAACTAGTTTGTTTTACTCGTTTCTCTATCATGACCTAGTTTGTTTTACTCATTTCTCTTGATATTTCATGATTAGATTAGATTTTTAGGCCTGACAATTATATGGACTGATTTGGTTTTCTCTTTTTCTTAGGATTTCACTGGTGTTCTGGCTGTCGTTGATCTTTCATGATTATTGGTTATATGGCCAAGTTTTGATGTGGACAATTTTGGTAGTTATAAATATCTAAATGTATTTGGATATTCTATTTTGATAATGTAATGAAGATGTTGATATGTACGCTATTTTGAGAAATGTAATAAAGATGGTGATATAATGTTAACTTTTTGGAATGTAATATATACTGTGCAGTATAGAGCATTATAAATATGCTAATTTGAATAGTATAAAGTGTTATAAATGTGCTGCATTGAGCCTATACATATTATCTGTTCATGACGTTTTAAAATTGTTCTGAATTGTGCACTATATATTAACTATTCATAACGTTTTTATAGAAACTATTCATGACGGTTATTTTATGATGCTTTTAAAAAATATTTATAACACCCGTTTTCATAACGGTTGCTGTAAAAAAAAGTGTCATGGTTCGTCATTAATGACGCTTTTTAGCCGTCATTAAAAGAGTTTTTTGTTGTAGTGAGCCCAAATGGCAGCCCCAAACCACCATCTTAGCAGTCCCAAACCAGTCCTAAATTCAGCTTTGTGCTGTCCTAATTGGACAGCCATTGGCACCCCCATATCAGCCATGAAGCTGCCCCATACCAGCCCTTGTTTAGCCTATTTCCTGTCCCAAATTCCAGTCCTTAATTGCTCCTAAACCTGTCCCCAAATCACCCTTAAATCAGTCCCAAAATAGTCTTATATATATGCCTATGTGTGTGTGTGTGTGTGAGCCTAGTGTGTGTGTGTGAGCCTATATATGTAGCCAATAGCCTATAGGTGTGAGCATGTGTGTGAACCTATAGGAGAACCTATAAGTGTGGCATTATGGGTGTTATGAGTGAATGAGTGAGTGAGTTTGTGTGTGTGAGTGTTTAGTGAGATGTGAGAATGAGATATGGGTAAGGTAATGTTGGGATGACCAACATGGACCATAAGATGGACTGGATGGGTTAGATACCTGAATTTTATGGCTGGTAATGACTAGATAGGTTAGCGTCTAGCTACCCTAAGAAACCTAGGCTAATATCCTGAGATCTAGAGAGGTTTCCTTTGTAATGGGCAAGGTATTGGTATTTACCTTGGTAAGGGTAAAGGTAAGGTATTGGGGTAAGTCTAAGTTTGGGGTTTTGATTATTAAGATGGGATTAGATATAGGTTGTCTTGGTAGGTAATGTTTAGATAAGGGTAGTTTAGGCTAGTCTTGACCTCCGTTGACCAAGAGTTGACTTTTTGACCGAAAGTCAACTTCAAGTCAATACTTGACTTAGAATTGACCGAAACCAAACCAGAGTTAACCAGTTGACTGAAAATCAACTGTTAGTCAACATTTGACTTGTTTGACCTAGGGTTGACCCAGGGTTGACTCAGTGTTGACCAGAGTTGACTAAAGTTGACTTTTTGACCAAAAGTCAACTGTAAGTCAACCCTTGACCCAAATTGACCTAGTTTGACTTGGATTGACTTCCTGTGACCTTGTTTGACCTTGGTTGCCCTAGTGTGACCCAGTTTGGCTTAGTGAGACCTAGTTTGACCTAGATTTCATATCATTCATCATAAATCATTCATAATTTTGTTAAACCTAAATTAACATGCAATATCTCATCTTTAGGTCTCTGATTACCACTCTGAGTATTGATATACGCTACAGCTCAGGACAGCAGGCGAGTACATTCACTGATAGTTTTTATTGTCTTGATATCTGTTATATCCGATTCAGTTGTAGTGTCTTACTCGATTCCAGTCACGATAGTTCACGGACTAGTATACGTTGGATCATGACATGAGATGTTGTTCCTGGATTTTCTTGGTATATATGTACATTTCCTGTCTTGTTCTCTGTACTTGTATAGACACCGATTCCTGAGAGGGAGTAGCTATCCTCTTAGGGAATCCCGTGTCATGTCCAGGTCTATTATACTACTCGGGGATGGGGAATTATTAGGGGTTATGTGATCAAAGCCCCATGTCACTATTTTGCTTGCGCCACTCTCACCTCACGTAGGGTGTAGCAGATACCTCCATGTCCATGTTATCCAGGTTGGCCGGCATGACCTTCCGTTGAGGTCACCGCGGATTGTCGGGCCAAGTGGATAACCCTACCATGATTCCCTTGCCGATCACATAACGCTCTAATAATTTAAGGCACATTTTATATTTACTTATCTTATCATATATCCTGTTCTGTTCTACATTCAGTACTTTCTCACCATGCTATGATATTCAGTTACTCACATGTTCTACATGCCTTTATATTGTACCTTGATTGGAGACTAAGCTTTGCTCGGGAGAAGGGTTACAACCCTGGTCCTTATTTGGTTTAAGGGTTGTAGCTCAGCTTCCGAACGGTTTTCAAGTCTTTATATATCTTTGTCTTGTAGTTTATTATACTGTCTCTTATAGAATTTGTCAATTCACATGGAACTGCTGTTAGTGCTTGTACTTGCTCATTTTCCTGACAGGATACTGTTATGATATATTACAGATGACTCTGAGGCAGACTGCTCGACCTATTATGGGCTCGAGCTAGATAGAGTAGTCCAGGATCGTGGCCTTATAGTAGAGCCACTAGACTTTATACTCCCAGAGTAGTGTAGATTAGTTGGGTTGCCTGGACTGCGATCCAGCTAGCATTATCAGACTGTAGCTTATATGTTATATTTTGAGACCCTGTGATGTTGTATATATAACTGGGCTTGTGTTGGATCTTGGACTTATTCCCTTTTCATCTATCATATGTTTCCTTCTGTGCTATCTACCTTAGTTTTATTCTGTGATTGAGACTATATTGCTATATCACCTCCACTCGGAGTGTATATACTGTACAGGTACCTTTATACTGTTAGTCGTAGTATTTACAGACCTTATATACATCGTTCTACCGCCGATACTACGGCGTAGGCTGGACGTACCCACGTGCTCGTGCCCCTCATAAGGGTATGGGTCGTGACACGTTTTAGTGGTGGCCCACGCAGGTCCGGTGTCGTAATTAGTGCAATCTCGTAATAGTGCTCGACATAGAGTACTAATTACGAGCCTGTAATTAGGACGTAGGACCTAGGATATGATAGGAGTTTCTCAATCACACCTAGGAAAATTTTTCGATCTTTTGATTATCATGATTACTCTCCTTGTATTAAATTAACTATCCTTCTTTAATAATATCTTCTCATGTGCCATAATGATCTCCTTATTTCAATTCGTCTCCAGGATGACGAAGACGCACCCGCAGGCCACTGGATCGAGTAGCTTGCCCGAGAGATCTGACCAGGCTGAGGAGGAGGTTTACGAGACTGCCCCCAGTGATTCTACTATCCCGGAGGCCCTGGCAGTTGTACAGGAAGGTCTACCACCACCACCCCAGAGGGTTTCGGTCGCAGTTCCAGAGATACTGCCGCCACCACCTCCGATACCGACGGATACACACCATATCTTCCTTCTCTTTCAGCAGATGATGGAGACACAGCGAGCCCCGGTAGAGGCGTCGCAGTGCCAGACGGAGGCGTCACACCGTCAGATTGAGATGCTGAGGCAGAGCATGAAGAACTCGCATCAGCTTGTACTAGCAGCCATAGAGAGAGTGGCACCGGGTACGGTGCAGGGCCCTACTGGCTAGCAGCCGTACCAGCAGCAGTCCAGGTCAGGGAGAGTATTAGACTTTAGGAAGATGAGCTCCAGAGACTTCACGGGCACGAAGGGCATCCTTTATGCAGACGACTGGCTAGAGGACGTACAGCAGAGTATGGAGCTAGCAGAGCTTCCTAGAGGACTTTGAGTTTCAGCCACAGCCAGCCGATTCTTCGACATTGCGCTGACATGGTACCGTACGGATCCTCGTGCATCGGTGAGAGGGTTATCATAGGAGGACTTCCGGAGCCTCTTCAAGGAAAAGTTCTTCCCGGACGTGGCTCTTACAGCACTGGTGGGCCAGTTCGTGGGTCTAGTACAGGGGAACTCGTCGGTGGACGAGTATACAGCAGAGTTCTTCCGTCTTAGCAGGTTCGCTTCCGATATGATCCAGGATGAGGGGCAGAAGGCTCGTAAGTTCCGTAGGGGACTTATTCATGCAGTGCGCACCTGCACCTCGGGTCGTCGTGATGTGACGTTCGATCAGATATTGATGGACGCACAGATTGCAGAAGAGTACTTCGGCCTCAAGCCGAAGAGGAGTGGCGATACCATGGGAGCGAGTTCCAGTACGGGACCGGCCAAGCACCCCCACTTTCAGCATCAGCAGAGGCCATTTCAGCAGCAGCCTCTGTTACAGATTCAGCAGGCACCAGCGCATGCCCAGCAGCACCAGGGACAGGGCCAGAGACCGGCTACCCCGTGCGGCTTCTGCGGGAAGCCGGGGCACACCAGAGAGGCTTGTAGGAAGAGGTTGGGCGTCTGTCTATACTGTGGGACGCCTGACCACCAACTGAGGGATTACCACGCTAGTAGAATCCGAAGAGACCAGGACAGAGTACAGCAGGCTAGAGGAGGCCAGCAGGGGTGTACTTTCGCCATGACAGTTGAGCCCACTCAGGCAGTAGCAGAGCAGATAGCAGGTTCCAATATTTCGAATCTCCTTCCCACAATTGTCTTCTTATAAACTGTCTTGAACTTCGATTCTATCTGTTCTTTGATCGTTGGATGAAAATTTGTTCTTGTGATGTAATTTCCTTCTAAGATAAATCGTATGGACTAGGTCGCCTCGATTATGAGATTTTAAAATACTCTAGGGTCATGCTAGCAGGCATAGTGAGGACATATAGTTGGATTATGGTCGTATTTCTCGGGTGTGGGAAATTAAAGTTTTCGCTGCCAAGCATGCGGCAATGCAAAAATTTTAAATACCATAATTCTAGAGGTATGTACCGTAGTTGAGGACTCTGTGATTATCGTAGCCTTGTTCACTGGCATGACGAAGATTCTGAGTATCATGATGATTGGACAGACGCATACGATTATCGATTTGCATGATTTTTTTTTGTGTTTACTTGTTTTAATTTTTGAGGATGATTCTTTAAGGTGGATAAACTTATAGCACCCAGTTTCTATTTGAGAGTAATTTTAAATTTTATAATTTTAGTCATTTAATTAATGCTTTGATTTTTGAGATTTTAATCATTTTAAATTTTAAGCCATGACTTGTGATTTTGATATTTACTATTGTTTGGTTTTAATTTCGAGGACGAAATTTTTTTAAGGTGGATAGACTTGTCACCCTCACTTTTCCAAGATAGGGGTAAAATGGTAATTTTCCACTTTTGAATATTTTTGGGAATTTTTATTTCATGAATATTAATATTTAATGATTATAGGAGTCGGGTTCGAATTTTATCGCATTCCGACTTAATTCGGGACTCCGGGGAATTTCGACTTGAGTTGTGTTTAACACTTTAATTAGCCATGGCCCACCAAACTTGACAATTAGGTCTAGGAGTTTGGACTAATCCCCATGAGTGTTTAGGCTTAAGTATGATTTTTATTTGGTCTAAACTAACTCCCAAAACCAATTTAGGAAGATAACTTAGCTAGGAAGTCATAGGGAGGGGCAAACTTGTAAATAAAAAGTGCCCCAACCCTCCCATATAGGGCCGGCCACCTCTCTCTCTCTCTTGCATTCTTTCACTTCAAATATTTCTTCTTCTTCTTCTTCTTCTCCAAGTTTCTTTCAAAAGGAAAGAAGTGATTTCCTTAGAAATCATCTCCAAAATAAGCTTTTTTTTTTCCGTTTTTCTTCCATCGATCTCTTCCTCTATCCCAAGTAGTGATTCTCCAAGCTTTTGGGAGCAAGAAGTGAAGTGGGTGTGTCCTAAACAATTCTTTGTGTCGGAGCCGTGTCGGAGGAATTTTCCATTGGGAATCCATCTCCCGATAGGTATAACCTATTCTCTAACTTATTCTTTTCATCATAATATTTAGATTGGACCCCGTAGGATTGATCCCCGTGTTCGTGTCCCTATTCGTGTCAAGTTTGAGTCCGTTTGGAGTGTCCTAGGAGAAGTTAGAGTTTGTGATTGTGTCCTTGAGTTTTCCCTAATTTTGGACACTTCTAGAATAATTAGATTTTGTATCTAAGTGATTTAGGCATTCTAATTCATATTTGTGCTAGTGTTGTGGAGTGTAATATTCATATTTAGTGTGTGTGTTCTTATATATATATATATATATATATATATATATATATATATATATATATATATATAATATATATATATGTGTGTGTGTGTGTGTGTGTGTGTGTGTGTGTGTGTGTGTGTGTGTGTGTGTGTGTGTGTGTATCCATATGTGTATATATGTATGTGTGAGTGGTGGTGGAGATGATATTGTGTGTGTGAAGAATTTGAGATTGAGAGTGATAGGGGGATTGAGAGATGGGGTTGTGGATTAGAATTTGTAAGTGTGTGTTTGTGTTTATGTTAGAGAGAGTGAGGGATTAGAGGGAGAATGAGATAATGGGATTAGGAAATTGAGAGTGGTGTTGGTGTTGGTATTGTGTGTGTTTTGTGCTTGTATAGAGTTAGAGAGAGTGAGAGTTTAGAGAGTGGTGATAAGGGGGGAACTAGCTGCTGTTGGCAGCCATGGTTCACCCCATAGCTGCCCAAAACCAGTCCTAAAATACCCCCTAAACAGCCTCAAAACCCACCCTTACACAGCCCAAAATCAGCCCCCATAGGCAGTCCCAAACCTATCCATAATTTCAGCCCCAAACTAGCCCCTATAGCTGTCCTTAACAGTCCCATTTTAGCTCTAAATTCAGCCCTACAAACCACCAATTTTAGCCCTTAACCTGTCCCCCATAGCAGCCTATATAAGCACCCTTAAATAGCCTTTAGGCTGTCCCAAACCACCCTTAAACTCAGCCCCAAACAGTCCTTTGTTTTAGCCCAAATGGCAGCCCCAAACCACCATCTTAGCAGTCCCAAACCAGTCCTAAGTTCAGCCTTGTGCTGTCCTAATTGGACAGCCATTGTCACCCCCATATCAGCCATGAAGCTGCCCCATACCAGCCCTTGTTTAGCCTATTTCCTGTCCCAAATTTCAGTCCTTAATTTCTCTTAAACCTATCCCCAAATCACCCTCAAATTAGTCCCAAAACAGTCCTATATATATGCCTACGTGTGCATGTGAGTGTGAGCCTAGTGTGTGTGTGTGAGCCTATATATGTAGCCAATAGCCTATAGGTGTGAGCATGTGTGTGAACCTATAGGAGAACCTAAACTGTGGTATTATGGGTGTTATGAGTGAATGAGTGAGTGAGTTTGTGTGTGTGAGTGTTTAGTGAGATGTGAGAATGAGATAAGGGTAAGGTAATGTTAGGATGACCAACATGGACCATAAGATGGACTGGATGGGTTAGATACCTAGATTTTATGGTTGGTAATGACTAGATAGGTTAGTGTCTAGCTACCCTAAGAAACCTAGGCTAGTATCCTGAGATCTAGAGGGGTTTCCTTTGTAATGGGCAAGATATTGGTATTTACCTTGGTAAGGGTAAAGGTAAGGTATTGGGGTAAGTCTAAGTTTGGGATTTTGATTGTTAAGATGGGGTTAGATATAGGTTGTCTTGGTAGGTAATGTTTAGATAAGGGTAGTTTAGGCTAGTCTTGACCTCCGTTGACCAAGAGTTGACTTTTTGACCGAAAGTCAACTTCAAGTCAATACTTGACTTAGAATTGATCGAAACCAAACCAGAGTTGACCAGTTGACTGAAAATCAACTGTTAGTCAACATTTGACTTGTTTGACCTAGGGTTGACCCAGGGTTGACTCAGTGTTGACCAGAGTTGACTAGAGTTGACTTTTTGACCAAAAGTCAACTGTAAGTCAACCCTTGACCCAGATTGACCTAGTTTGACTTGGATTGACTTCCTGTAACCTTGTTTGACCTTGGTTGTCCTAGTGTAACCCAGTTTGGCTCAGTGAGACCTAGTTTGACCTAGATTTCATGTCATTCATCATAAATCATTCATAATTTTGTTAAACCTAAATTAACATGCAATATCTCATCTTTAGGTCTCTGATTACCACTCTGAGCATTGATATACCCTACAGCTCAGGACAGAAGGCGAGTACATTCACTGATAGTTTTCATTGTCTTGATATCTGCTATATCCGATTTAGTTGTAGTGTCTTACTCGATTCCAGTCACGATAGTTCACGGACTAGTATACGTTGGATCATGACATGAGAAGTTATTTCTGGATTTTCTTGGTATATATGTACATTTCTTGTCTTGTTCCCTGTACTTGTATAGACACCGATTTTTGAGAGGGAGTAGCTATCCTCTTAGGGAATCCCGTGTCATGACGTGTCATGTCCAGGTCCATTATAATACTCAGGGATGGGGAAATATTACGGGTTATGTGATCAAAGCCCCATGTCACTATTTTGCTTGCGCCACTCTCACCTCACGTAGGGTGTAGCAGATATCTCCATGTCCATGTTATCCAGGTTGGCCGGTATGACTTTCCATTGAGGTCACCGCGGATTGCCGGGCCAAGTGGATAATCCTACCATGATTCCCTTGCCGATCACATAACGCTCTAATAATTCAAGGCACATTTTATATTTACTTATCTTATATATATCCTGTTCTGTTCTATATTTAGTACTTTTTCACCATACTATAATATTCAGTTACTCATATGTTCTACATGCCTTTATATTGTACCTTGATTGGAGACTAAGTTCTGCTCGGGAGAAGGGTTACAACTCCGGTCCTTATTTGGTTTAAGGGTTGTTGCTCAGCTTCTGAACGGTTCCCAAGTCTTTATATATCTTTGTCTTGTAGTTCATTATACTGTCTCTTATAGAATTTGTTAATTCGTATGGAACTGCTGTTAGTGCTTGTACTTGCTCATTTTCATGACAGGATACCGTTATGATATATTACAGATGACTCTGAGGCAGACTGTTCGACCTATTATGGGCTCAAGCTAGATGGAGTAGTCCAGGACCGTGGACTTATAGTAGAGCCACTAGACTTTGTACTCCCAGAGTAGTGTAGATTAGTTGGGTTGCCTGGACTGCGATCCAGCTAGCATTATCAGACTGTAGCTTCTATGTTATATTTTGAGACCCTGTGATGTTGTATATATATCTGGGCTTGCGTTGGATCTTGGACTTATTCCCTTTTCATCTATCATATGTTTCCTTCTGTGCTATCTACCTTAGTTTTATTCTGTGATTAAGACTGTATTGCTACGTCACCTCCACTCGGAGTGTATATACTGTACAGGTACCTTTATACTGTTAGTCGTAGTACTTACAGACCTTATATACAGCGTTCTACCGCCGATACTGCGACGTAGGCTAGACGTACCCACGTGCTCGTGCCCCTCATAAGGGTACGGGTCGTGACACAATACAGATCAATAGATATGATAAAGAAGAAGAAGAAGAAGAAAGAAACAAGAGGGTTACCACGAATTGGAGTCAGATCGGTTGAGATAGAATGGGGTTGTCGACGCGGGGCCGAGGGATTGATGGAAAATTGGCTGGAGAAGTCAATGGGGGCAGCGCCCTCAGGAAGCTCAATGGGGGCAGCGACCACGAGTTGGAGCCCGTCGGCTGGGGGGCAGTGGCATGAGTTGGAGCCCGTCGACTTCTCCAACCGACGTTGGTTTAGTCGGGAAAATCAAGATTCGTGAACGCCGGTTGGAGACGTAGACAAGAAAGCTCGATGGAGGATCGTTAATCGCTGGAGAAGCTCATAGAGAGGCTACTGATGGCGTCGATGGCCAGTAGAAGTGTTTGCCATTGATTGTAAAAGTACAGAATAGTTTTATGGGAGGAATGAACTTAGACTCACAATACAAACTCGCTTGTACAAAGAAAGCCTAGGGACGAAAGCCTAGGTACAACAGACTAAGTACAATTATTTATTTTAGATTCTGGAGGATGATGATAGAGGCTCGTGAAGGCGACGGCAGCCCTGCCTTACTCCTTGGACGATCGGTGTACAGCCTTGGCTCCAGAAGATTTGCTCAGCGTTGAAGAAATGCTCTCTTTGCTCTCTCTCTGCTCTTCTCTCCAAGTACTCTGATGCTCTCTCTGATCTTGAAAAGTGCTCATGTGTGCTCCTCTCTCTGTGTGTGCGTATATCTTACAAGGGAATGGCACCCTGCTATTTATAGGAATGGGGTGTGATCATTAGGGTTGCAAATGATTGCTTCTTGGAGATGGCGGCGGCCTGTGGATTGGTCAATCTAGGCCATTAGTTTTGATTGTGATGAATCTGGACCATCAAGTATAGACTACACCAAATCTCATCAGCAATTAATACTGATTGGAATAAATCTTCCCCATAATAATCTTCTGATGTCTGCGAATAAATTTGATTTATTCTCCTGCCACGTGTTCCAGATTATTGAGATTTGACCCAATCTCTGATTGCAATAAATCTGAGAGATTGATCGTCTTAGGACACGTGTCCTAGGAGCCACTGGGGGATCTGAACCGCATGACGATTGAGCCGCATAAGATTTGGGCCGCATAAGGTTCGGGCCACGTGTCAGGGCTGCTTGGGTAGTGGCCCCCCGAACCTTCGAACTATATGATAATTTGAGCCGCATAATGGGTAATGAGCCGCATGGAGATGATCCTTGCGAGCCGCATGAGGGCCTCTGCTTGAGCCGTATGAGACTGTTTCTGCCTGAGCCGCATAAGACAGCTTTATCCTGAACCGCATGGGGAGTGTTTGCTCGAGCCGCATATGACTGTCCACGTGTCAGGGCCACGTGGCATTCTCTGGATCTCGGGGGATTGTGTCAGAGATCTCCTTCACTTCCCTAGGAGTCTGTCATTATGAGGGAGTCATAATGATATCTTTGTGTCAGAACTGTCACCTTGTCAGAGCTGTCAGCCGTAAAAGCATTTAATGCAGTAAAGGACAAACGAGAGAGCCGTTTGCACGCCATATGGCTCCTCTTTGAGCCGCATGGAACTTGCTTGAGCCGCATAGACGCTCGAGCCGCATGGATACTTGAGCCGCATGAACTCTCTGAGCCGCAGGGGGCTCTCTGGCCACATGGATCTTTCTTTATTCTTTTCCATGCTTCCCGCATAGACGCTTGAGCCGCATGGACACCTGAGCCGTATGGGCTCTCTGTTGATTTTGGGCCGCATAAGGCCCCCCTGCTGGCTTTGGGCCGCATGAAGCTTTCTGAGCCGCATAAAGCATTCTGGATTTTGAGCCGCATAAAATCCTCATGGGCCGCATAGAGCTTTCTGGGTTTTTTTTTTCAGTCGCATTAGACTCCCCTTCTTTTCTTGTGCTTGTGAAGGATCACATCTCGCAAGTCAAGGATATCTCGATCAACCTTTGCACTCGCTTTGTGAACCCGGGTATCTCGAGCACACGAGTACGTAAGTATCATGTTCGCTCCCCGATGCGGGACTAGTAAAAGTACTTGTCCATGATCTTTGTTGGAAGACTCTTGAGACCCACCCTATCCGTTTGCCGTCGGGGGCTGCACAGGGGCGGTTATGTACAACTTTCCATTAGAGGCCCGCGTAGCAGGACGCTCTGATGGTCAGAGGTTGGAACAGCTGACTGAGCTCGACGAGCCCGCGCTGCCCTAGACTTCTTTGACTTAGCACCCGAATGTGCATAGTAGGAAGAGTCCAAGTTGGAAGGAAGGAAGAGAAGTAGGTGTCCTTTTCGAAGGAGGAAAGGGGGCTATATTTATAGAATGGAGTGAGCCCTTTCTTTTTCTCCTTTCCGATGTAGGACTAAAAGTAATATTTTTCATGCTTCTACAAGACCCCCTTCAAAGTTTTCAAATTGAAAATTTGGAATACTTTGAATAAGAAGCATGGAAAGTAGAGTTGTTTTGGTGTGGAGATCCTATCAGAGGTAGCATGGACGTGATAGGTTTGAGTACTTCCGCTGGAGATTTTGTGTGGACTTATCATCCTTGGCGTACCTTGGTTTTAGGTACGGATAATAAGTTAAGAGAGGGAACCATCATATTTACTCAGAGGTGGTGAGAACATGGTAAATATGGGGTTAATGGTAGAGCCTTCCTACTCAGAGGTAACGAGGACGTGGTAGGAGTGGGCCTAATGAGGATACACAGAACAACTCAGAGGTGCTATCAACGTGGAAGTTCTATGTATTGGGTGAAAGAATGCTATGGAACAGCTGGGCTCCAAAAGCATGTGATAATAAGGAAAGATGTGGATGTACTAGGTATTTAAAAGAATGCCAGGGAGCAGCTGGGCTCCCAAGACATGTTGAGAAAAGAATGGCATGTACTAGAAAACTTAGTACAGCATTCGTGGTCAACTGCGGACATTTGTGGTCATCGGGAGACATTTATGGGCCTATTATCCTTGGCGTACCCTGGCTTAGGATACGGATAATAGGATGAAAGGGAACCAACATACTTACTCAGAGGTAATGAGGACATGGCAAGTAAGAGGGTTTTACCGTGGAATCTTCCTGCTCAGAGGTAATGAGGACATGGCAGGAGTGGACTCAGCGGAGGATATTTGTGGGCCTATTATCCTTGGTATATCCTGGTTCAGGATACAGATAATAGGATGAAAGGGAACCAACATACTTACTCAGAGGTAATGAGGATATGGCAAGTATGAGGGTTTTACCGTGGAGTCTTTCTACTCAGAGGTAATGAGGACATGGTAGGAATGGACTCAACGGAGGATATTTATGGTCAACAGAGAACATTTGTGGGCCTATTACCCTTGGTGTGCCCTGGTTTAGGGTACGGATAATAAGACGAGAGAGGACCAACATACTTACTCAGAGGTAATGAGGACATGGCAAGTACGAAGGTTTTACCGTGGGGTCTTCCTACTCAGAGGTAATGAGGACATAGCAGGAGTGGACTCAACGGAGGATATTTGTGGACCTATTATTCTTGGCGTACCTTGGGGCTTTTGTTTTTTTGGTACAGATAATAAGTCGAGTGAGGACCAACATATTTATTCAGAGGTAATAAGGACATGGCAAATATAAGGGTTTCTTCGACCGAGCTTTCCTACTCAGAGGTAATGAGGACATGACAGGAGTGGGCTCAATGAAGGAGGGTACATAGAATGACTCAGAGGTAACGAGGACATGGAAGTTCTATGTAAAGGGGTGATTTGTTTTTGGCGGAAGTGAAATGACTCAGAGGTAATGAGGACATGGCCATTTTGGAAATTTGTGGATCGATTACCCTTTTTGTGCACTGGGAGTGCGGGTAGTGGATCATGAGGGAGGATCTCTTCCAGGAAGAAAGTTCATAGGTATGGTCATACATGACTTACTATCTGAAAGAGTGACCAGAATGTGAGTTCGGAGGCACCTACGGGTACATAACTCGATAATCTGGAATTTGGAAATGTGAGTTCAGCGGCACCAGCGGGTACATGACTCAATGATCTAGAATGTTGTGGATGTGAGTTCAGCGGTACCAGCGGGTACATGACTCGAGGATCTAGAATGTTGTGGATGTGAGTTCAGCGGTACCAGTGGGTACATGACTCGAGGATCTAGAATGTTGTGGATGTGAGTTCAGCGGTACTAGCGGGTACATAACTCGATAATTTGGAGAATTTGGAATATGAGTTCTGCGATACCGGCGGGTACATGACTCAGTAGTCTAGAATTTTGGAATATGAGTTCAGCGGTACCAGCGGGTACGTAACTCAATAATCTGGTGTTTGGAGAATATGAGTTCAGCAGTACCGACGGGTACGTAACTCATTGCTTCAGAAGATTTGTCATCAGGATGTGAGTTCAGCGGTACCAGGGTACATTACTCATCATCTTAGAAATTTATCGTCGGGATGTGAGTTCAACGGTACGAGAGAGTACATGACTCATCACTTTGGCATATTTATAGCCAGAACACAAGTTCAGCGATACCAGCGGGTACGTAACTCATCACCTTGGCAGATTTGTAGGCGAAACGCGAGTTTAGCGGTACCAGCGGGCACGTAACTCATTACCTTGGCAGATTTATAGGCGGGACGCGAGTTCAGCGGTACCAGCGGGTACGTAACTCACTGATCTTAGAAATTCGTAGTCAGGATGTGAGTTCAGCGGTACCAGGGGGTACATGACTCACAGTTCGAGAGATTTGAAGTCGAAGTGTAAGTTCAGCGATACCGTTGTTGTTTTGGGCGTTTGACCTTGTCCTCTCCCTCTGAGATGTGCAATCCCAATTGGCGAGCCTTCTTTAACCATTCTTCGGCGCTAGTGGCACTGATAATAAATTTCTTCCAGTCCTTGAATTGACTTTCACCCATCCAGAGGCTGATTGTCGGAAGCAGTCTCTTTTGGCAAATTTCAATTAAGGAGGAATCTGGATTACCAGACGGCAGCTTCATGGCGGTTTGGCGGAACCACTCAATATAGTTCCTTGTCAGCTCTTTCTCCCCATGAACGACGTCCATGAGGGTGGACATTGTGATGTCCTGTCCTACTTCGTAGAATCTCTCCAAGAATATGCGCTTGAAGCCGACGAAGGAGTGGATGCAGTTGTCCGGCAGATTGCGATACCAGTCGAAGGCGACTCCTTCCAATGCCCCGATGAATAATCGTATGAGGATGGCATCGTCATGGGGCAGATGGTCGATGGTGACCTCGAAGTAAGTGATGTATCGACTTGCGGTGGTCTTGCCATCATACGGATTGAAGTTGAACGGCTTATATCTTGGTGGGAATGGAACATCCCTCCATGCAGCAGGGTATGGTTGCCATATTCTGAGGTCTTGAGAGTTTTCTCGAGCGTGGAACATGGCTCGGAGCTCTTGTCCCTCTCTTCTCGCTTCGCGGGCCTCATCCACGGCGGTGGAAGCCGTTGTTTCAGGAGGATCGTTGCCCGGGTTTGGTGCCGCCGAATTCGAGTCCGCATTGACCGCGGGACCCGTGCTTGTTTGGCTAGGCGTTCCTCCTTGCAGAGTTGGAAGGGCCACTTTAATCTCGTCTACAGACTTGACCAAAGCAAGCAATATGGCTTCGAGACTGTCGATGCGTTGGCGATCACTGGAACCACCTTGGTTACTGTCTGTCATGAATACCGTCTTCACATGAGGAAAAATAGACGGAGCGGTGGAGGAAGCGCCCTCCGAATCGTACCCCTGTAATGAGAAGTCATCGGGATATGTGGGTATGTTCCCTTCTGATTCAGACTCGGAAGGAACAGTACCCCAGTCTCCGAGTTCGCCTCGTCTTGAGAGTTGTGGACGTCCTCGAGGACGTTGAGGTTTGCTTTCTCCGATGGGAGAGTTGTCTCCCCCGGCTCGTCTTCTTGGAACATCGGATTGCTGTGGAGGCTCGGAGGGGTGCTACCCCCAGCCCCAGCAACCCCCTGTCTTGTGGACGACGAATCTCCTACTGTAGCAGATTTCGTCTTAGAGCGAGTACCTTGGAAAACTCCGGTGGTGGGCACCCGCTTAGACGACAGTCTTTTAGTCGCAGTGGTTGAGATCTTCGGGCTGGGAACATTTGTCTTCTTCCCCCTTCCACCAGCAGGGACTTTTCGAGCAGAGTTGCAAGAGACGATGGGTAGTGTCTCGTCTTCTGAAGATGACTGTTGCAGTCTTTGAAAGATAGACTGTCGTTCTTTTCGCATCGTCGTGCTGTTGCAGCAGCAGTTGACGATGACTTGGGTGCAGTGACGTCCGTGGGAGGACTCTTTGCATCCCGATGCATCCTCTCTTTTCTTGCGTTTGTGGAGGATGGCCTCACGCAAGTCAGATGGGTCTGGACCGACCGTGTTTGCTCCCGGGATTTTGGAAGACTTTTACGAACCTCTCTGTCCGTCTGCCGCCGGGGGATGGACTCGAGTGGTTCTGTACAACTTCCTATTCGAGGCCCACATAGCAGTATACAGAACGCTCGGATGGTCAGAGGTCAGATCAGCGGGCCAAACTTGCCAGGCTCGTGCTGCTTTAGACTTCTTCGCTCTAATGCGTAAGGGCACATAGTAGGAAGAGTCTAAGTGATACTGGAGAGAGTCAGACATATCTTCTTGGGAGCACAAGAGATCAGGACCGTACGAGAGGCGGTCGAAGACAGAGCCGCGTGGAGTAGGCGTCATGCGGCTATCATCATTGGCCCGTATGCGGCTGGCAGACGTAGCCGCATAGGTCTTCTTCATACGGCTGGGAGTCTCAGCCGCATGGGTCTTCTTTATGCGGCTAGATGATCTGGCCGTATAGATTTTCTTCATGCGGCTGGTAGATCCACCCGCATGAGCCTTCGACATGTGGTTGGCAGATTTGGCCACAGGAGTGCTCGGCTTCTTCTTGGGGCGCATAGAGTCGCACTTTGTCCCTGCAAGTCCAGCATCGTAGTGCTTTCCTTTGCCGGACTTGGGAACAGCAGAGTTCTTTATGGCTTGAAGTGGAGCCGCATGAGAATCGCCCTCGTCGTCTTGGACAGCAGAGAGTATTCCGTCCAGAGCTTATGGAGGAGCGAATGACTTCGGCCTCCACTCGCAGTGAGCTTTCTTTGTGCGGGTTCACTTCTGGATCGGGCTAGCACTTCTTTCAGAGAGCATCTCTTCGAATGCATGTTGGTCGAAACGGACGACCATCTTCTGTTGCGTGGAGCCAAGCTTGGCTGCATCCGACTGCATCACCAACTCCTCATCCGTGGAAAAGTTTGTCCCCAACAGAGTCGCCATCGTGTTTGCCATTGATTGTAAAAGTACAGAACAGTTTTATGGGAGGACTGAACTTAGACTCACAATACAAACTCGCTTGTACAAAGAAAGCCTAGGGACGAAAGCCTAGGTACAGCAGACTAAGTACAATTATTTATTTTAGATTCTGGGGGTGACGATAGAGGCTCGGGAAGGCGACGACAGCCCTGCCTTACTCCTTGGACGATCGGTGTGCACCCTTGGCTCCAGAAGATTTGCTCAGCGTTGAAGAAATGCTCTCTTTGCTCTCTCTCTGCTCTTCTCTCCAAGTACTCTGGTGCTCTCTCTGATCTCAAAAAGTGCTCATGTGTGCTCCTCTCTCTGTGTGTGCATATATCTTGTAAGTGAATGGCACCCTGCTATTTATAGGAATGGGGTGTGATCATTAAGGTTGCAAATGATTGCTTCTTGGAGATGGCGGCGACCTGTGGATTGGTCAATCTAGGCCATTAGTTTTGATTGTGATGAATCTGGACCATCAAGTATAGACTACACCAAATCTCATCAGCAATTAATACGGATTAGAATAAATCTTCCTCATAATAATCTTCTGATGTCTGCGAATAAATTTGATTTATTCTCCTGCCACGTGTCCCAGATTATTGAGATTTGACCCAATCTCTGATTGCAATAAATCTGAGAGATTGATCGGCTTAGGACACGTGTCCTAGGAGCCACTGGGGGATCTGAACCGCATGACGATTGAGCCGCATAAGATTTGGGCTGCATAAGGTTTGGGCCACGTGTCAGGGCTGCTTGGGTAGTGGCCCCCCGAACCTTCGAACTATATGACAATTTGAGCCGCATAATGGGTAATGAGCCGCATGGAGATGATCCTTGCGAGCCGCATGGGGGCCTCTGCTTGAGCCGCATGAGACTGTTTCTGCCTGAGCCGCATAAGGCAGCTTCATCCTGAACCGCATGGGGAGTCTTTGCTCGAGCCGCATATGACTGTCCACGTGTCAGGGCCACATGGCATTCTCTGGATCACGGAGGATTGTGTCAGAGATCTCCTTTACTTTCCTAGGGGTCTGTCATTATGAGGGAGTCATAATGATATCTTTGTGTCAGAACTGTCACCTTGTCAGAGCTGTCAGCCGTCAAAGCATTTAATACAGTAAAGGACAAACGAGAGAGCCGTTTGAAGGCCACATGGCTCCTCTTTGAGCCGCATGG
Organism: Iris pallida; assembly: GCA_029216955.1. Classification (NCBI taxonomy): domain Eukaryota; kingdom Viridiplantae; phylum Streptophyta; class Magnoliopsida; order Asparagales; family Iridaceae; genus Iris; species Iris pallida. The sequence continues at coordinate 3,891,468 of JANAVB010033817.1, read as the reverse complement.
AACTTGTTTGAGCCGCATAGACGCTCGAGCCGCATGGATACTTGAGCCGCATGAACTCTCTGAGCCGCAGGGGGCTCTCTGGCCGCATGGATCTTTCTTTATTCTTTTCCATGCTTCCCGCATAGACGCTTGAGCCGCATGGACACCTGAGCCGCATGGGCTCTCTGTTGATTTTCGGCCGCATAAGGCCCCCCCCACTGCCTTTGGGCCGCATGAAGCTTTCTGAGCCGCATGAAGCATTCTGGATTTTGAGCCGCATAAAATCCTCATGGGCCGCATGGAGCTTTCTGGGGTTTTTTTTTCAGTCGCATGAGACTCCCCTTCTTTTCTTGTGCTTGTGAAGGATCACATCTCGCAAGTCAAGGATATCTCGATCAACCTTTGCACTCGCTTTGTGGACCCGGGTATCTCGAGCATACGAGTGCGTAAGTATCATGTTCGCTCCCCGATGCGGGACTAGTAAAAGTACTTATCCTTGATCTTTGTTGGGAGACTCTTGAGACCCACCCTATCCGTTTGCCGCCGGGGGCTGGACACGGGCGGTTCTGTACAACTTTCCATTAGAGGCCCGCATAGCGGGACGCTCTGATGGTCAGAGGTTGGGACAGCTGACTGAGCTCGACGAGCCCGCGCTGCCTTAGACTTCTTCGACTTAGCACCCGAAGGTGCATAGTAGGAAGAGTCCAAGTTGGAAGGAAAGAAGAGAAGTAGGTGTCCTTTTCGAAGAAGAAAAGGGGGCTATATTTATAGAATGGAGTGATCCCTTTCTTTTTCTCCTTTCCGATGTGGGACTAAAAGCAATATTTTCCATGCTTCTACAAGAAGATTCGCGGGGAAAGAAGATGGGGGTCGGGTTGATTGGGATTGAAATTGGATTTGGGAGAAAATAAGAAATCTTAGCCCTAATTATATGTGTGAGGAATTAAAATACAGAGAGGATTTCACCCAAGCTTGGATATAAGCAATTAAAAACATATCTCAAACATATATTTCACATCTTTTTTCTATACATAAAAGATGACATTCACAAAATTCTTTAAGGACCCTTATTTGTTAAATTGTCATCTTAATGTACTTTTTATGATTTTTTTTTTAATGTCATTGATTACGTTATTAATGACAATCATCTAAGGAGCTGACATTTAAAATAACATTAATGACTTTTTTTTATGAGTGTCATCTATGAAGTGCCATTTTTTAACGATTTTTGTAGTAGTAGCTATCGTGCATCCGTCTAAATCAATATAGTGACAGACACGCGACGTAGCAAAGCGTTAGCACAAGAAATGTCGCTACTAGAACGATGTCGCCAGGCCGACTCAACAACAACCCACCGACCTACGGCCAATGATGTATGGGTGGCGCCTTAACGATACTACATTATAGAGGACGCCGTTTAGACGACCAACGGGTGAGGCATGCATCGTTTACCACGTAAGTCGACTACATAGAGATCAATACTTGATTTTTAGCAGACCTTTCTTTAGGTAGCAAACCCATAGATTGTAAGTGGATCTTTAAAAAGAAACTTAGAGCCGATGGTACCATAGAGAAATATAAGGCTAGATTAGTAGCTATAACGCTCCAGTCCCAAAATACTTAGGACCAAGTACGTAGACATGCCAGCTGCATACATACGAAGCATACTCCAATATATAAAAATCTCGTATGTATACATAAGCTGTAAAATGCAGTAACCATAAAACTAATCTCATCCACAAACTAATATATCATAAAATTAACTTATTAAAGTCATTTGTACAAAACGTTGGACGAAGACAAATCTACTACCAACAAAAAGAGAGAAATACATAGCAACGATGGAAGAGTCGAGCGAAGTGAAAGACGATCCAAAAGCTAGTATCGTTGTCACGCTCCGCTCCCGTAGGAGCGATCGTCCTCGCTAAGGCGTGATGCCGCACGAGCCTAGATTACGCTCGTGCAAGGCGGGTTCCATAACGGCCGATTTCAGCGGCTGCGACGGGGTTGTCGCACAGAAGTCCCAAGCAGAGATATTGAATAATAGCAGCGAAATTTAGAACAAAACACAAGTTACACAAAGAAGCACTTTATTGATATTGAAACAATGGTTATATTGGAGGCGCAAGGCCAAGATTACAAGTCTCTCAAGCTCACTTAATCTCACATTACAAGTCACTCAGCTCTCTCTCATCTCTCAATTACAAGTCTTTAGCCAGCGGATGCTTCGGAAGGCGACGTCCATATATTATGTCCTGTATAAGTCTTTACTCCATGCGGCCGTGCGCTTCGAATCGCCAAGGAACTCCATGCCTCGACGCATCCAAGCGAGCTCCGCGCCACGAGCTTCTACCTGTGCATGCACATGTAAACTATGTAGGTGTCAGTACTCAACTGTACTGGTGGAATGAGCTCCTCGCCCACCCATACAAACCCGACATGTTTGATTTACTTTTGTGCAACTTAGTCCCCTTTATGATTGTCTTTCTACTCTTGCCATAGGATCAGTTTTAGGACCGACGCCTTGGCCTATTCCGTGTCTCTAGACCATCCCGTGCTTACAACGACAATGTTAACTCATACCTTACCTCAAGACCCTTTTCGTGCCAACAACGTTAACCTATCGAGTCGTGTTTGCCTTTACGGCCTAAAATCAGAGATACAACTACGCGATGAGGCTCCATTTCTGTGTGACCGTGCTACAAACCCTTGCTGAGGCCGTGCCTCGTAACTCAATGAGACTCGATCATATCGCCGCCTTGCGGCCCTTGCTACTTTGATCACCAACTGACCCATCCAACTTGTAAACTAAGGGTTACTCGACCAACTTTGCCTTGCGGCGGTTTCCTGACTTAAACTCAAACAACTCAACCATAACCATGCAACTTATATGCCGACAACATAAGACTCGATGCCACATCTCGTGCCGAAGCATGGTGTCTTCGTTGCAGCCAAATCTTAGGCCCAAACATTGTCTTCTGACCGAGCACGCATTCGACTCGACTCTTGATTCACTTCACCTAATATTCGACTCAGTCCAAAGGCATCTACGCGGATTGCCGCCCATGCCGACTCATCTATATGAGGTCACTAGCATAATAAGCTATACCTGGACACGTAGCTTGTGGTCGGCCGGGACCCTTCCAGCGCAAGGTAGCTAGCCCCTTGGAAGTCCCCGACTGACCCGGTGCTATAGAGCTAGCACAGCTACCACCGTATTTCCTTACTTGACCGAAACGGTCCCATGGCCCTGGGTTGCCGTTACGGGGAAACTCTACCTTGTCGACAAGTTGTCCAATGACCATGCAAGACCCTTCACTCAAACTGACGTCTCACACAGTCATTGTACTCTCAGTGTCATCCTCTCTTTCTAAAACCAAGCTCGAGTCTTCTATCCTTGAGACCCCTCAAGGACCCCTCGATGACCCACAGTCGCGAGCATTCTTTCCATGTTACCATATCATTTCATTCAACTCAATGCTTATTCGATAGTCCTTTCTCCAAAAACTCATTAAATCAATCGTGGTTCATGCCTTAAACACTAAGTCCATGCATCGTGCCTTAGGCCCATCGTGCTTCTACGCGACGCTATCGCCCAACTCATACTCCATACGACTAGCTTTAAAACTGTAGGACTTCGTGGCTATACTCAGCCGTAGAACTCATAGGGCCGTGCTTGGAATGTCTTTGGTCGACCACCATCACTTTGTCTAACTTCACCAAGCCTACAACTTAACTCAAGGGACGAGTAAAGGCTATGCCAAGCCTTGCATCATGGAAGCGTGCATGCTTTATCGAGCATTTATGCGGGCGATGCCTATGACTTAGGTTACGTTCATAACTTTGCCTACTCAACCAACTTTCCTTCTACCAAGCTACGGGACGAAGGATCGAGTGTCATTTTCAAAGCACGCCGTGCACCAACTCTAAGCCGACCGTTGGACCTTTCCATATTCTAACTCAATTCGACCGGTCGGGATTACTCCATTTAGCTATGTGGATTCATCTCTTTTATTATTAAGCCTACTTGTGCAAGTTAAAAACATGAGATTTATTATGTGAAGGCTAAGATGAGGCAAGTTCACCGAAACTACCCCACTTGAGCGAGCGGTCGTCTCGACCGAGCGATGTCTCCGAGTAGCCGTTGCAAGGCTAAGTTTGAACGCCGTTGGCGTTCGATTCCTCCGATTGACTGAACGGGACGGGGCACTACAATCAAGAAGATAGATTGTAAACTATGTTATTGGCTAGAGCACTTGCGGAAATCACAAACACACCTGGAAAAATTGTCTCGACCCGCACCCTAGGTAGGGGCACAAGTGCGTGACAACGCCCAGCCTACACCGTAAAAACGGCGTAGAACGCTGTAGGTCTACTAGCCAACAAAATAGTATATAATAACCTGTCATCTCCGCACGGAGGTATATAATATGAAATACTGATAAACTCAATCACAATCTAGAAGGAAGAATTATGGCACGAAAACTAGATAGATATAAACCACAAGTACAATATCCAGCTCAACATCGAGAGAGAGACACAAAGTAATATAGTTATACAATCCCAAATATAATATCATAACATAAGTGGCAAGCTAGAGATAAGGTCCAATCCAAAATACCTACTCTAACTAAACTAAGCAAGAGGCTCGTCGGGCGGAGCTAATCCCTGCTGAACCAAGGTCTCCAAGTCTAAGCCCACTACGTCATCCGGACCGTAGTAGGTACAGTAATCCTCCTCATCAGCATCTGTAATATTTTGTCAACATATCCAGTCAGGATGGAACGAGTACAATCAACTAACAACAGTTCACAAGATATGACAAAAGCATAAGACTGTAAATAGAGAGTATATACAAGAAAATTATGGAATGTACATGTAAGTATCATGGCAAGGTAAGCTGTAAATCTAGAGCTAGAACAAGGCAAATAAAACTGATCATGGCATGTACAAGAATCAAGAATCATCTATCTAAGTGTGTGAGTACTAGCTACAACATGTGGCCGGATTAGGTCTGTACAAGGTCATGATCTAGCCAATCATACGTGTGGTGTAAGATTGGCATTCACAAGGTTCACAAGATATACAAGGCAGGTATTGACCACACATCTACACTAGTACTCCCCGTCCCCGACTGGTAGAGTGGATCCAAGCAAGATACGTTATGACACGGGATTCTACGAGAAGGGAGCAAGTCTCCTCGAGAATCGGTGTCTATATACTGCACAAGAACTACAAGGGGGCTTGCACAAGATATACCAAAATAACGAGGAATAACATCTCATGTCGGGATCCATGAATACCAATCCGTGTGACCAATGTGTCGAGAACAAGCATATCTACACTATTTACATGAATTATAACAATCATCGTAAATTAGAAAAGTTATCAGAGAATGTACTCACCTGGAATGTGATGGATAGATCGACTGAGTCCAAGAACAGTGCCTCGAGGACCTATAGATGGAATACTGTATCAATATAATGGTTTGGAAATGAAATTAAGTCATACTGAGTCAAACTAGGTCAAGACACGTCAAACTAAGTCAATCTAGATCAAAAAAGGTCAAATTAGATTGTACAGGGTCAATCTAGGTCATAATAGGCCTAACCAGGTCAAACTGGGTCAATACAAGTCAAACGGAATTAAACTAGGTCGATTTAAGTCAACGGTTGACTTACAGTTGACTTTTGGTCAACTGGTCAACTCTAGTCAACTCTAGGTCAACTTTAGGTCAAACTTGGCTAACGTTGACTAACAGTTGACTTTGGGTTAACTGGTCAAGTTTGGTCAAGTTCTAATCAATTTTAGGCTTCGGTTGACTTTTGGTTGACTTTTGGTCAAAATAGTCAACCATGGTCACCAAGGTCAAAACTAGTCCAAGTCCACTATTTTTAACCATTACCAACCATAATATCCTAATTTTAGCTATATCTTAAAGTATTAAACTCATATGTTGAGAAATGGACATTATCCCTACTTATCCCATTTACCCTTCTACTCTAGTACTAAGGACAAGTAGCTTTACCTTAGAAGTTTCACTCCCGACTTCCTAGGGTAGTAGGATACTAGCCTACACTATCATTACCTACCAAGCTTCCTAGGTAAAGTGGACATCCAGTCCATCTTACGGTCCATGTTGTCGATTTACCCGTTATCTTGAGTATCGATGATACTCAATGATATCGTGTGATACCATCCTCCTAATCCCACACGAAACTTCGATTTTTTCTTAGGAGCCTACCCACAAAATCTAATTCACATATCTAAGTCCCATCTCAAATTTGGACGCGTTCCGACACTCGGAACTCAAAATCACACTTTCACTAAATTCTAATTTATCCACAAACTCTCTCAAAACTCACTCTACACATTCACTCATAGGACTAGTTTGGGGGATTATTTAGGGGCTATATATAGGAGTATATATGTATACATATAGGGGTTTATATATATATATATATATATATATATATATATATATATATATATATATATATATATATATATATATATATATATATATATATATATATATATATATATATATATATATATATATATATATATATATATTGGTATATAAGTATATATATATAGGGGGTTATAGGGCTAAAGGGGGGGATATGGCAGCTGCCATAGCTGCTACTGCTGCTGTTTATACTGCTTGCTGCTGCTGCTAATACTGCTTGCTGCTGCTGCTGCTATAGCTGCATGCTGCTGCTGGTTTTGGGGTGGTGGGGCAGCAGCTCCAATTCCCCCCCCCCCCCCCCAAGCTGCTGTTGCTCTTACTTCTTCCTCTTTAACTCCCTCTTTCTCACTCTCTAAGCTCTTCCTCTCACTCTCTAAATTCCTCTCTAATCCCTCCTCTAACTCACTCCATATATACATATATCTCACTCACACACACACGTATCTATATATATATATATATATATATATATATATATATATATATATATATATATATATATATATATATATATATATATATATATACACACATACACACATACACATCTACATATGTATATACACACACACACACATACATATATATATATAGACACAAACTCACACTTGAATATATACATCTACATATATATGGACACACACACATGGACACACTCATATATATATATATATATATATTATATATATATATATATAAAATATATATATATAAATATATATATATATATATATATATATATATATATATATATATATATATATATATATATATATTATTTTATATATATATATATATATATATATATATATATATATATATATATATATATATATATATAAAATAATATATATATACATATATATATATATATATATATATATATATATATATATAAAATAATATATATATATATATATATATATATATATATATATATATATATATATATATATATATATGTATATAGACACACAAACACTAATCCTAGCCCTCCTAGGAGTCTCCAATAGGCCTCTAATCTCTTCATAAAGGGACACAACCATGGTGTAGTTCCTATGGATTCCAAAATCAATAAAATTCATGGAAAATAGATTTGGAGAATAGGTAATTACCAATTATGAGTGAATCCTAATGAAACTCTCTCCGATACGAAGATTCTTGAAGAATAAACACTTCCACCTTGCACTTTTCTCCCAAAATTTGGTAGCTCCCTCCCTTGATGATACAGAGAGGTTTTATGGAAGAAATTTGGGGAAAATTGGAAGATTGAGAGATCAAATCTCAATTTCTAGGTCTAGGTTTAGGAAAAAATTCAAAGAGGGAAGAACTTGAGTGTTGTGATGAAGTGAATGAAGAGGGAGGTCCTCCCCATGGTGGCCGGCCATGTAAGAGAGTTTGGGGGCATTTGGCTAATGTCCAAAATGCCCTCCAAGCCTCCTTTAGGCCAAAATTTGACTTAAGAATTTTTCGGGGTTGGAACGGCCAAGTTAAAATCTACAAATTGACCGATTAAGTCACGGAAAAATTGTCTAAAGGTACCAGGCTAATTTATGGGATTTTATGGGCCATGTCTAACTTAAGTTTAGGTCCCGATCAGAGTCTAAGCTACCCCGGGTCTCCGATACAAGTCGGAATGAGCTGAAATTCGAACCCGACTCTAAAAATCCCCAAATAACAATAAAATTAAATAAAAATTTCTAAAATTCCCAAAAATGCAAAAATGACCATTTTACTCCTATTTGTGAAAAGTGGGAGTGACAAGTCTACCCACCTTAAAAAAATTTCGTCCTCGAAATTGAATGAAAAAACTAACACAGCAACATAAAAGAACAATGGAAGAAAAGAAAAGAAAATTTACCTCAAGGCTCGAAGAGATATGTGAATCGCTCCCGCATGTTGTCCTCTCTCTCCCAAGTAGACTCACCTGGAGAGTGGTGCCTCCATGCAACACGAACCAAGGGAATGACCTGGTTCCGGAGCACCTTCTCTCTTCGGTCCAAGATCTCAACCGGCTTCTCTGGATAGCTGAGAGTCGGTCCCACTTCGATCTCGGAGTGGTCCAAGACGTGACTGGGATCTGTCACGTACCATCTCAGCTGCGATACGTGGAACACGTTGTGCACTCCCTCTAGTATGGGCGGTAACTCCAGTCGGTAAGCCACTGCACCGACCCTGCCCAAGATACGGAAAGGACCGATGTATCGTGGACTAAGCTTCCCGCCACCACCAAAACGAATCGTTCCACGCGTCGGAGAAATCCGCAGAAACACAAGATCACCAACCTAGAAAAAAAACACAAGACTTAAAGCTTGATCTAAAACAATCACAATCAGACTCAAATACTAGAAAAATCTAAACTATACCTCAAACTCCAACGACCTCCGGTGGCTTTCGGCCCAATGCCGCTGCCTGTCCTGCGCCACCCGAAGTCTATCTCTGATAACCCTGACCTTCTCTGCAGCATCCACTACCATCTCAGGGCCAAGCAAAACCCTCTCGCCGACATCATCCCAAGACAAGGGAGTACGGTACCTCCGTCCGTATAGAGCCTCGAAAGGTGACATCTCTATACTGGCTTGGTAGCTGTTGTTGTAAGCAAACTCTACCAAGTGAAGGTGGTCCTCCCAAGATCCCTCGAAGTCCAAGACACAGGTACGAAGTATATCCTCGAGGGTCTGAATCGTCCTCTCCGACTGCCCGTCAGTCTGGGGGTGGTATGCGGTACTGAACTTGAGCGATGTGCCCAAGCTAAGCTGCAAACTCCTCCAGAAGTGGGAAGTGAATTGGCTGTCCCGATCCGAGACTATACTCACTGGAACCCCGTACAATCGGACTATCTGCCGTACGTACATCTCGGCCAGCCTCTCCGTAGACAAACCCACCTTGAAAGACAAAAAGTGGGCCAATTTGGTCAATCGATCAACAATGACCCAAATCGCATCCTTTCCTCCTGGAGAACGCAAAAGTCCAGACACAAAGTCCATAGTGATATGCTCCCACTTCCACTCAGGAATGGGTAGTGGCTGAAGCAATCCACCGGGTCTCTGCCTCCAGGCTTTCACCTGCTGGCACACCAAACATCTAGAAATGAACTGAGTCACCTCGCATTTCATGCCATACCAACAAACATGCTGTCTCAAGTCTCTATACATCTTGTTGGCTCCAGGATGCATAGAGTACTGAGAATGATGAGCCTTCTGAAGAACCTCCTCCCGAAGTCCTCTGTTCGGCACGCACAATCTGGTACCATGCCTCAACGACCCATCTCCCACTATAGAGAACTCATCCAACAGTCCTGCTCGGACCTGCTCCCTGATGACCCTCAGAGCCTCATCCTCAAACTGAGCTACTCTGACTCTGTCCATCAGCTCTGACTGTACCTGAAGACCCCACATCTACTTCTCAAACCCAGGAACTATCACCTCTATGCCCAAGCTCTCTAGATCTGCCAGAAGGTAACGATCCATCGTCAAACACATGGCCACGGGATACCTGCTCAAAGCATTCACAACCACGTTGACCTTCCCCGGATGGTACTGTAAGGATATATCAAAATCCTTCATCAGCTCTAACCATCGTCTCTGCCTCATATTCAACTCCTTCTGGGTAAACACGTACTTCAAGCTCTTGTGGTCAATAAAAATCTCCACACGCTCTCTGTACAAATAGTATTTCCACAGCTTCAAGGCAAATATGACCGCTGCCAACTCTAAATCATGAGTCGGGTAGTTCTTCTCATGTGGCCGTAACCGCATAGATGCATAAACAATTATCTTCCCATGCTGCTGAAGAATGCAACCCAGACCCTTCCCCGAAGCATCACTGCAGATCGTGAATCCTCCGGACCCAGATGTCAACGTCAAAATAAGAGCCGACGTTAACCTCGTCTTCAGCTCCTCGAAAGCAGCCTGACACTCATCAGTCCAGACGAACTCTATATCCTTCCTGGTGAGTCTAGTCATCGGCTCTGCTATTTGAGAGAAGTCCTGCACGAACTTCCTATAGTAGTCTGCCAAACCCAGGAAGCTTCGAATCTCGACAACTGAACTGGGTGTCGACCAAGACTCCACGGTCGCAATCTTTCTCTGATCCACTGAAATCCCATCACCGGATACAACATGGTCCAGGAACTCCACTCGATCCAAGAAAAACTCACACTTTGACAGCTTCCCATACAGCTGCTCCCTCCTCAGAGTCTCCAGCACAACCCGCAGATGCTCCTCGTGCTCCTCAGGCGTCTTCAAATAGATGAGAATGTCATCAATGAAGACTACCACGAAATTATCAAGGTATGGATGAAATACCTTATTCATCAAGTTCATGAATACCGCCGGGGCATTAGTCAACCCAAACGGCATGACGGTAAACTCATACTGGCCATAGCGGGTACGAAAGCAGTCTTCGGAATGTTATTCCCCTTCACTCTCAGCTGATGGTACCCCGATCGCAAGTCTATCTTCGAGAACACCCTCGCGCCGCTCAACTGATCAAACTAGTCATCAATCATAGGCAAAGGATACCTGTTCTTGATAGTAAGGTTGTTGAGCGCTCGGTAGTCGATACACATCCGTATCGTACCGTCCTTCTTCGGGACAAACAGGACTGGCGCGTCCCAAGACGAAGACCTGGATCTGATAAAGCCCTTGTCTTGCAGCTCGTCGACTTGCTTCTTCAGCTCCGCCAACTCGCTGTTGTTGACCCGATAGACATGCTGAGAAATAGGCTCAGCGCCCGGCATCAAGTCTATCGTGAACTCAACATCTATGTCCGGCGGCATCCCCGGCAATTCCTCGAGAAAGACATCCAAAAAATCTGTAATAAATGGATGCGACAACTCCTGCCCCGCCAACAAGGCTCCACAGAATCCATCTCCCGGCTACGCTGCTCCTCTAACAAACTGAAACTCTGGCTCTCCTGGCGGACTAAACAACACTCTGCCTGCTCTACAATCTATGCTAGCATGGTGCCTACTCAACCAGTCCATCCCGAGTACCACATCGTAGCTCGAAAGTGGCAATACGAGCAAGCACGCGCTCAAATCTCAGCCTCCCAGAGTGACTCTTCGTCCCTTGCAAATATTATTAACCAGGATAATACCTCCCCCGGTCATAATCTTGCAAGTCCTACCCAGATATTCAGCAATAATGTTGTGCCTAAGTGCAAAAAAAAACTGACACAAAACTGTGCGTAGCACCCGAATCAAACAATGCTAAGGCAGGAAAAGAATCAAGAAGAACTAAACCTGCAACAACATCTGCGACAGCTGGCTTGATCTCCTCGGCTGCAAAGAGCAAAAGCCCTACCCTGAACACCCCGCGGCTGGTGGTGCTGTGCAAACCGCTACTGCTGGATCAGAAGTGGACCCCTCGGTTGCACTGCAGGTACTCTTGCCGGTACCCCCTGAGCTGCCACCGCTCCACGGGCCACCCTACGATGGCTCGTAGGACAATCTCTCAACTGATATCCGACCTCCCCACAATAGAGGCACATGCTCAGCCTCTTCCGACAGACCTCCCAGATGTGACCAGGCTTCTTGCAGAAGTTGTAAGGAGCCCCATGCTGTGCCTGCCTCTGCTGAGTGTGCTGCACCTGCTGAACCGGTGCTCTGGCCTGAACCTGCGGCTGGTGATGCCGGAAAGAACGATGCTGAAGCTGAGGGCGCTTAGCAGCCCCCGCGCTGCTAGTAGCCCCCGAGAAAAGATCGCGATCCCTCTTGGGCTTCAAGCCCCACTCCCGCTCTACCTTGCGGGCCTCCGCGTAGATCTGGGTATAAGTCTCATAAAAGGAGGGAATGAGGATCTTGATATCCCAAGTCAACCCCTCCCGGAAATGGCTCATCTTGATCTCCGGGTCTCGAACCATGTACTTCGCGTATCGGCTCAGACGGCCGAACTCTGCGGCGTACTCCTTCACAAATAAACTGCCCTACTGCAGATCCTGGAACTGCCTCAGCAGGTTGATCTTGTCTGTAGGGGAAAATAACTTCTCCTTGAAGAGAAGCTTGAACTCTGCCCAAGTATGGCCCTCTCTAGCTAGGGCTGGCTCGTTCCTAAACTAGGTGCGTACAATGTCTAGCAATTGTAAACCTACCGCCTCGACCTTTAGGTCGTCTGTGAGGCGGGAGTCCCTCATCTGCCGCTCGATATCCTCGAGCCAATCATCTGCATAGACCACACCTTCGGTCCTGCTAAAGTTACGGGGCCCGAGCTTCTTGAAGTCCTGGATATCTTCGTACCTCGTACGCGTCCCATGATGCGGAGCCCTCTGCTCCACGGCTGCAAGGGCCAACTGATGGGCATCCTCCATGCCCTGACGCATCGTGTCTGCCTGCCTCTGCTGAGCCTCAGCCTGGGCTCTCTGAGTCTCCAGCATCTGCTGGCGGAAATTAAGCATCTGTAGTGCCCCACTTCTCGCGGTCTACTATGTGATACCTACGGCTTGCTGACTCAGTCTTGAACTGAGTATTTGGGGAAAACCTTGCCGGTATCGATTGATCACGGATGAAATACAATGAACCTTTCCAATTGATGGATTAACTTCTATTGAAATAAATCCAAGAGTTTTGTTGGATGTTTTCTTTCGCTGCTTGGTTTTGATAAATGCGTTTTCGTGTTGGTTTTCGATGATTAGTTTTCATTGTTCGCTTTCATCGCATTTCGCATTCATTTCAAATCTTGAGAGAAAGAGATGAAGTATGCTAATCAACTGTTGGTGCCAATGTAGGACGCGTGAACTGTTCGTGAACGACGTGTGAAGTCCCTCCTTCTCTCGATTAAGATTCATCTTGGTGAGTTGCTCTAACTGGGCTTGCATTTATTTGTACGCCCTAATAAAAATGATCTCTAGTCCACTCTGTTGCCTTGTCCCTGTGATCAACGATACCTCAATAACAAAAGATTAAGAGAAGATAATGAATTGAATCATATGCTGGATTATATGTTGCCACTCCATCTGTTGCCTATGAATATGCTTCAAATGTTTAGATGTGTACAGACGAACTTGTACGCATTGCCACAGAAAGAGAATTGTCCCAAAGCTAGGAGCTATAAGCTCTGTCATTGTTCCAAAGCAAAGCATAGATACATGTGTTGCCTAACAGTAGCCTTACAAAGTATGCATAGGTCCTAGACAACTTGTATACAAGGAAACTAGATCTCTCGAGCGGGACTGGAGGCACCTGGAATCGCTCGGCCTGGGGGAGATTGTCTAGACACTACGAGGTGCAAGGGCCTCGGGTGTTGAATCAATGTCCAAATAGCGACGAGCTGAACCTATGTGTCACAGCGGCTAAATGCGGGAAACGACCCGTAGACCAACATGTAGTTAGGTGCATTTATGAAATCAAAGTGCATTGCAACCTAACAAAAGATGCAGAATTCAAACAGTATGCTTTTACATCATATGTAAATTGTGCTAACCGGTCTTGTGCAGGGATGACTGTCGGCGTTGGTAAGTTGGTTATGATTATTCTACTGTCATTGTTTCTTATGAATTGTTAAAAAGAACCTAGACAAGTAGAAAGAGCACTAGTAAATATGTAGCTTCACATGTTGAATTAGTACAGATATTTGTGAGTTTCGACGAAGAGCCGCTCGCCAGTACATGATGTGTGCTGACCCACGTTGTGGGCATCCTTTTCAGAAAGCAAAAGGAGACAGGAGGATTTCAAGTGAGGCACCGAAGCTCGTCTAGCACAGTAGAGCTGTGGATCGCCTCGAAGCTACTTTTCATTTCAAGTCAAGTTTCAAGTTTTCATTTCCTTTGAAGGTGTCTTTCAATTCCAGCTTGTAATAAAGGATATGATGTATGGGCATTGTGGCTAATTTCAAAATAGTGTTTCAAAGAGAATCATGTAGCCAAATTATAAGGCAAATCTGAGTTCGCAAAGCTTGTACTTGTATTCCTATCAAGTTATCAATAAAATGAGTATTTCTATTTCAAATCTCTGTGTCCAATATTTGGTGTTTTGCTTAACTAATGGGTGCGTGCGTGTGTTTTGCTTGACTAGTTGTTTTTGTGCAGGTACATGGCCTTGTGCAAGCGCAACTTAGGCTGTACGGCATCACGCCTTAGCGAGGACGATCGATCCCGCAGGGATCCAAGCAAGACGGACGACCGGGATCGGGGCGTGACAAAGTGGTATCAGAGCACAGTTTTACGTCCTTGGTCTCTTACAAATATCGTTTTCGAAAAAGTATATAAAGTACTTTGATGGCTTTCAAAAGTGTCCCGATTTTGAGTTATAAAAACCAATGCCACATACAATAAGTCCATAATATTTTATGAGACTGACAGAAGTTATACTCTTTTGTAGAGAAATGGCCCCTACTCGACCTGCTTCCTCGACAGATCCTATAGAACGGATCATGAGAATGTTGGAACTGCAGAGGCAGGACAATGAGAAAAATAATCAATTACAACAGGCCCAAATAGAGGCTCAGAAGAAACAGTTGGAGTCCTTGACTCAACTTGTCACGGCGCTTGCGGTAAATCGAGGTACCACCGCAGCGACTAAACCAACGGGAACGCCCGAGATTGAGCCCGTGGAGGGTGATGAGCCCCAGCCAGCGCAAAGGCACACTTCCTTTAGGCCAAAGGACTTCTTAGACGCAAAACCTCCGAAATTTGAAGGCAGGACATCACCCGATAAGGTGATGGACTGGATTGACAAAATGGAGAGTCTGTTCGCGTTCATAGGAGTTCCAAGTAGCAAGAAGGTAGTTTGTGCCGTTATGCTTCTACGGCATGCGGGCGAAGGATTGGTGGAAGGCGAAGAAGCCGGCGCTTCTCGCAACGGCTAGGAATGGAATGATTTCATGGGCCTTGTTCAAAAGGGCATTTCTGGATCAATATCTGCCTCCAGCCATGAGCAAGAAGATGGAGGATGACTTCATCACACTGAAACAGGGAGATATGTTCGTGGAGGACTATGAGTCTGAATTTGCCAAGTTAGCAAATTTTGCTGCTGCAATGCTTCCCACAGAGCAGACTCGCATAAATCGATTCGTTGGAGGTCTGAATGATGACATTCAACTAAGTGTGCTGAATCGAGAATGTGGGTTATATTCTCAAGCCTTTGGGGCGGCGCTACAGGTGGAACAGTTCTGCCAGAAGAAGACGTCAGCAAAGATGCAGTACACTCGCAATCAACCAGCCAAAAGATACCACGACGGCGAGAAGAAAACAGAGGGAGATAACCGCAACACAGTAGAATACGGATACTGTGGCCGTCTGGGCCACACCATAGATAATTGTCGCACGAAGGCATTTGAATGCAGCTACTGCGGCATGAAGGGCCACACAAAGGAAGCATGTCGTTCCTTGAACAAAGCTTATTTCGGTTGTGACCAGCAAGGTCACGCCATCCGAAATTGTCCAAAGAGAAATCGACACAGAGATAATACAGAGGAGCGTGGGCAGCTGCCAGGCCCACCGCCGCTCCGAGATAATCTGCACAATCAGCAGTTGTGGAATGCAAACACCACCACGAACGCGCGCGTCTACAATCTCTCCACCTTACTTGATCCCGAAAGTGGAGGTGAGTTTGCATCTTAAGTTTTGAGGACAAAACATTTTCTCAGTGGGTTATTATGTAGTGCCCCGCTTTTCGCGGTCCACTATGTGATACCTACGGCTTGCTGACTCAGTCTTGAACTGAGTATTTAGGGAAAACCTTGCCGGTATCGATTGATCACGAATAAAATACAATGAACCTTTCCAATTGATGAATTGACTTCTATTAAAATGAATCCAAGAGTTTTGTTGGATATTTTCTTTCGCTGCTTGGTTTTGATGAATGCGTTTTCATGTTGGTTTTCGATGATTGGTTTTCATTGTTCGCTTTTATCGCATTTCACATTCATTCCGAATCGTGAGAGAAAAAGACGAAGTATGCTAATCAACTGTTGGTGCCAATGTAGGACGCGTGAACTGTTCGTGAACGACGCATGAAGTCCCTCCTTCTCACGATTAAGATTCATCTTGGTGAGTTGCTCTAACCGGGCTTGCATTTATTTGTACGCCCTAATAAAAATGATCTCTAGTCCACTCTGTTGTCTTGTCCCTGTGATCAACGATACCTAAATAACAAAACATAAAGAGAAGATAATGAATTGAATCATATGCTGGATTATATGTTGCCACTCCATCAGTTGCCTATGAATATGCTTCAAATGTTTAGATGTGTACAGACGAACTTGTACGCATTGCCACAGAAAGAGAATTGTCCCAAAGTTAGGAGCTATAAGCTCTGTCATTGTTCCAAAGCAAAGCATAGATACATGTGTTGCCTAACAGTAGCCTTACAAAGTATGTATAGGTCCTGGACAACTTGTATACAAGGAAACTAGATCTCTCGAGCGGGACTGGGGGCACCTGGAATCGCTCGGCCTGGGGGAGATTGTCTAAACACTACGAGGTGCAAGGGCCTCGGGTGTTGAATCAATGTCCAAATAGCGACGAGCTGAACCCATGTGTCACAGCGGCTAAACGCGGGAAACGACCCGTGGACCAACATGTAGTTAGGTGCATTTATGAAATCAGAGTGCATTGCAACCTAACAAAAGATGCAGAATTCAAACAGTATGCTTTTACATCATATACAAATTGTGCTAACCGGTCTTGTGCAGGGATGACTGTCGACATTGGTAAGTTGGTTATGATTATTCTACTGTCACTATTTCTTATGAATTGTTAAAAAGAACCTAGACAAGTAGAAAGAGCACTAGTAAATATGTAGCTTCACATGTTGAATTAGTGCAGATATTTGTGAGTTTCGGCGAAGAGGCGCTCGCCAGTACATGATGTGTGCTGACCCACGTTGTGGGCATCCTTTTCAGAAAGCAAAAGGAGACAGGAGGATTTCAAGTGAGGCAACGAAGCTCGTCTAGCCCAGTAGAGCTGTGGATCGCCTCGAAGCTACTTTTCATTTCAAGTCAAGTTTCAAGTTTTTATTTCCTTTGAAGGTGTCCTTCAATTCCAGCTTGTAATAAAGGATATGATGTATGGGCATTGTGGCTAATTTCAAAAGAGTGTTTCAAAGAGAATCATATAGCCAAATTATAAGGCAAATCTGAGTTCGCAAAGCTTGTACTTGTATTTCTATCAAGTTATCAATAAAATAAGTATTTCTATTTCAAATCTCTGTGTCCAATATTTGGTGTTTTGCTTAACTAATGGGTGTGTGCGTGTGTTTTGCTTGACTAGTTGTTTTTGTGCAGGTACATGGCCTTGTACAAGCGCAACTTAGGCTTGCACGGCATCACGCCTTAGTGAGGACGATCGATCCCGCAGGGATCCAAGCAAGACGGACGACCCTAGCGGGATCGGGGCATGACAGCATCTGCCCCACGTCTGTAGACAAAGGAGGTGGAGGTGAAAGTACATCTGCAACTAGCGGAGGAATCCGCTGTGTAGGAGGAGGAAGAGCGCCCATATCAACCACCGGTACTGCGGCCGGAATAGTCGTAGCAAACCCGGGATCAGCCCTCGAAACTGGCGGAGGAGCACCCCAAGAGCTGCTGCCGACACCCCGACTACAATAGGAGTGTCTGGATCAGATCCGCGAGTCATAGCAGACCTCTCCGCATCCGCGAAATCAGGATGCTGGGACCTGGTCTGCACCATCCTGAAGATAGAATAAAGGAAGAAAATCAATATGGCACATGAAATATTATATCAAGGAGGACAATTAGAATGCAGAAATCAATATCAAAAAGGACAGTTAAAGATCAGAAAGTGGAAGTTTTCCTATTTTGTGATTGAGTAACTTAGCCTATAGCCTATCCTAGATACGTACCGCAGGCTCGTAACAGCACTCTAAGTCGAGCGCCACTACGATATCACATTAATTGCGACTTTCGACCTGCATGGGCCACCACTAAAAATGTGTCACGACCCGCACCCTAGGTAGGGACACAAGTGCGTGACAACGCCCAGCCTACACCATAAAAATGGTGTAGAACGCTGTAGGTGTACTAGCCAACAAAACAGTTTATAATAACCTATCATCTTCGCACGGAGGTATATAATATAAAATACTGATAAACTCAATCACAATCTAGAAGGAAGAATCATGGCACGAAAACTAGATAGATATAAACCACAAGTACAATATCCAGCTCAACAACGAGAGAGAGACACAAAGTAATACAGTTATACAATCCCAAATATAATATCATAACATAAGTGGCAAGCTGGAGAAAAGGTCCAGTCCAAAATATCTACTCTAACTAAACTAAGCTAGAGGCTCGTCGGGTGGAGCTAAGCCCTGCTGAACCAAGGTCTCCAAGTCTAAGCCCACTACGTCATCCGGACCGTAGTAGGTACAGTAATCCTCCTTATCAGCATCTGTAATATTTTGTCAACATATCCAGTCAGGATAGAACGAGTACAATCAACTAACAACAGTTCACAAGAAATGACAAAAGCTATAAGACTGTAAATAGAGAGTATATACAAGAAAATCATGAAATGTACATGTGATTATCATGGCAAGGTAAGCTGTAAATCTAGAGCTAGAACAAGGCAAGTAAAACTGATCATGGCATGTACAAGAATCAAGAATCATCTATCTAAGTGTGTGAGTACTAGCTACAACATGTGGCCGGATTGGGTCTGCACAAGGTCATGATCTAGCCAATCATACGTGTGGT